>RJWM01027689.1:0-26509 GCA_004363535.1 Dasyprocta punctata | reverse complement strand
CACCCTCCTGGACAACAGTAAAGGCCACAGAAATCAGTCACAGCAGCTGACCCTTTAAGGCTCTAGCATTAGTCAATGTTCCTGCTGTGGATGAGCCTCCACTCTGTCCTGCTCCAGGGCTCTTTCCTTCCACAGTGCCAGCGGGTAGCATAGGCCACAAGCTAGGGCCAAGCATGTCCTCTGCCTGTGCTGACTCGGCTTGGGGGTCAGAGGCAGAGGGGCAGACCTGCATGGACCAAAGCCCCAGGCTTGTTCCACCCGTCTGACTCCTGACTCCATCCTGCTCCCCACGTGGGGCTCACATCCCTTCAAAGTTCCCCACTACCTCCTCGAGAGGACAGTTGCTTGATAAGCAGTGTTTGAAGGGTTTGCAGCCTGTGTCACTCACACTTGTGTCCAGTGATGACACCATCATCACAGGCAGGTCCTGTAGCATGGTGAGATGCATCAGCCATTGTCATTCGAGTTAGTTGCTGTCTGATCTGGAAGAATTTAATAAAACCCTAGTTGTGATTCCTGGGGTAAAAAGAAAAGACAGAAAGACTTGACATGCTTAGTTGGACTCCTGCTTAGTTTGCTTCATTCCCAGAAGCAACTGGGAATATAGACTTCTAAATTTACTGATATGATGTTCAACTTCTTGAAAGTTGCTTTCATCCCTCATTTTATAGTAGAGATGCCTCCGACTTCCCCTCTGACAGTGTCTGTCAGCCCAACAAGGCTTGCAGGGCTCCTAATCAGGGAGTGGCTAATTTCAAACTGGCTTCAGGAACTATCTTTGATTCAGATGTGACCCTGAAAGTCTTCAGAGCTTGATCTAAAACCCTCTGGTTCTCCTAGAGAAATATTTTTTTTTTCAGGTATTGGACTTAGATCCATGGGTAGAAATGAAAAATTTTCCCAGAGAAATAATTTAACAACTGAAATTGGTATCCAAATCTGTCAAAGCCCACATGGTTTGTGAGGGCCAGATTCTCAATAAGTCCACATGGTCCTCACCTTCCACCTACAGTGGCAAGAGGGACATTAAACGCCAAGGACAAGAAATTGATTCAGCTTTCTAAAGTTTGTCTGTCTTCCTCTCACTGTCCTAGATCATTCATTAGACTTGTCCTCATTTCAGTCACCACCAAACACCTGAATACAATCTCCCCACATTCTGCCCTCAGGCTGAGCACTGAGCTAATGCCAGGCTTGGTGCTGCTCCCCTCGTGTGTGATTTCTGCACACAACCATCCTCATCTGGGCTGTGGAATCTCCTGTAGGTTTGAGCACAATGGAAGATCCCATCGTGACCCATCTCTGGGACAGCCTTGCAAAACAAAGCCTCAGAGGAAACACCCGAGGTTGAGCAGTGGAGGTGTCTGCAACTAGAGGGACTCAGCACACACATGACCCAAGGCAAACCAGGCGAGGCCAGGAGTGGCACTAGGGGTCTATCCATGACCAAATACTGCAGCTTAGTTCACACATGAAAAACCCCATGCTCTTCTCAGACAAAATGCAGGTGACCTCTTGTCCTCTGAGGGCTCAGGTCCTTGTGCAGCTGCCTGTGAGATGCACTCCTGTCTGGTCCTTTAAGGACTCAAGCTGGCTGAGAGGTGAGAGAGCTCCACTCTGGTGGAAAACACCTTTGCCCAGATCAAAGGCACCACCCGAGGCAATCTTCTCTCTGTTTTCTGCACAGCGATGCTACCCAAACCCTACATCACAAGCAACAACTCCAACCCTGTGGAGGGTGAGGGAGCTGTAGCATTGACATGTGAACCTGAGACTCAGCACACAACTTACCTGTGGTGGATAAACGGTCAGAGTCTTCAAGATGGTGATAGGCTGAAACTGTCAGATGGCAACAGGAGTCTCATTTTATTCAGTGTCACAAGGAATGACACAGGAACTTATGAGTGTGAAACTCAGAATGCAGTGACCTCCGCCCAAAGTGACCAAGTCACGCTGGATGTTTCCTGTGAGTAACTTGTATTCTACTGTGGTCCCAACTAACCACCCAATAAGCAGGGCCAGATGCAGAGGCCAGCCCACTCAGTCTTTCTCTTTCTCAAGTTCACAAAACAGGTCTCACTCTTGGACACTTGGGCTGGCCATACGATCCTGGCTCTGCCATCCAGGCTGGCCTGACCTTCAGCCAAGAACAGGAAGAGAGGGGCTTCTCCTACCTGCAGAGATTCACTTACCCACCTGTTATCTAAAAACAGGGGATGACTCAGGATCAGCCAGCACAGAGGGATATAACTGGCACTTTTTTCTGTGCATGTAGTACTGGGGATGGAACCCAGGCCTTAGTGCACCCTAGGCAGGTGCTCTGCCACTGAGCTACATCCCCTCACCTGATTGGGATATTTTAAAACAAAGGTTGTGACATGGCTCAGAGGGATACTCAGCCTCCCACAAGGCAGTAGCTTCATCTTCCCTTTGATGACTTCACATATGGCTTTATTCTGTTTACTCCAGATGGCCCGGATGCCCCCATCATATTGCCCCCAGAGTCATATTTCTGTCCAGGGATAAACCTCAGCCTCTCCTGCCATGCAGCCTCTAACCCACCTGCACAGTATTTTTGGCTTGTCAATGGGAGCCCCCTGCAGTCCACGCAGGAGCTTTCTATCCCTAACATCTCTGCAAATGATAGCGGATCTTACACCTGCCTCGTCTCTAACCCTGCCACTGGCCTCAGTAGGAGCACAGTCAAGGATATTACAGTCACTGGTAAGTGGACCCTGGAGCGACAGCACCAAGCTCAGGGGGAGTCTTTTGTTTGTCTGGACATAGTGGGAAAAAAGTCACTTTCCAGCCTGTGTCCACAGACACGAGCAAATCTCCATCCTCCCCTGAGCGTGTGGCCCCATCCCCGAGACTGGCCTCCCCTTGCTTCCCTGATTCCTCATGGCTGAGCTGGAGTTTAGCAGGGAATAATGAGAGGTGGTTTTCTCCTCCTCCCAGAAAACCTCACAGACTGGGCAGAGATTCAGAGAGTAGGATGGGGTGGAATCTTTGAGGTCAAGTATCTTCTTTCTGTCAGTAAGAATCCTTCTGTCATCTCTTTTCTTTCACCTCCTCCTTGAGGTTCAAGTAGCCCACAGGACTCTGAAACACCTTTTCACTCTGTTATTGTTGATACATTTTGTCAATGTCAGAAGTTTAGAAGTTTAACTAAGAGACTCAACAGGGAGCCAGGATCCTTACTCTGTAAATATCCTCATCCTGAGCAAGAGGTTGGCACAGGGATTTTTTGAGTGCTACATTCACCCCAGTGTGTGTATGTGGGAGTGGCCTGCATACAGTATAAGGAAGGAAAAGAGGCTTGCTCCCCTCTACCCCCTTTTTGCTCTGCCTGCTTTTGCTGGTTGCTGCCTTGAAGTGCTGCCCCAGTGCTGTGCCACCTATTCTTGGAGCGAACTGATTATGGACTGAAACCTCCGCAAACACTGAGCTAAATAAACCTTTCCTTCCTTCAATTTGGGAGTAGGGTATTTTGTCCTGGCAACCAGAGAAAAGACACACACTTTTCCCCCAACAAGAGGAGGAAATCCCTCTTGGACAGGGTACGGCAGCTCAGAGCTCTGCTCCAGCTCTGTTCCAGTCTCACCCAGTGACTGGCTCTGCCCTCACTCTATCTGGGGTGGGACAGGACAGGTGGAAAAAGTGTCTTGGTGACCTGTCCTGAATCTGCTGAATCATGTCCCCAATGGGCATCTGAGGCTCCCCAGTGTGCAAGGAAATGAAAAAGTGCACCTCAGGGCAGATGCCTCTGACCTGGGTCCTGACTGAAGTCCCGGCTGTCTGAGGCTGAGGATGGAAGCACAGGTGATGCACCATGGAGAGCAGTGAGTGCCGCACACTTGGAGACACTGGTGCTTCACTGTGGAGTCCCACATGGAGGGAAGGGCAGGGCAAAAGGGGTATATTTGTAGAGAGAATGATGTCAGCCTTTTGTGAACACCGTGACCATTTATCTCTGCTGATTTCCTTCACTGTGATATTTAACCCACAGGTCAGCAAATAAAAGACCTTTTCAAACTGAGATGTTCTTTAGGCTAGAGGTGTCTCAACTTTTACTGTCACAGATAGCACTAGTAAAACGTTGTGCGAAAGTCAATGGAAGGGTTGGTGTGGTGACGCATGCCTGAAGTTTCAGCAATTGGTATGCTGAGGCAAGAGGATTGTTGTGAGTTCAAGACCAGCCTGGGTTACAAAGTGAGCTCAAGGCCAGCCTCAACTGCATAGCGACACCCTGTCTGAAAAATGCAAAAATAGAAAAGAAAAAAAAAATAAGAAAGAAAGAAAGAAAAGAAAAGTCAGTGGGAGGCTATCGTGGCTTTCCCTCATGATAGCCCACCCTGCCTTCTCCAAGGTGGTCTTTTATCTTGCTTTCTCCTCTTTTACTCAGCCCAAGATTGCTTGGCAGAGTTAGTCCCCTCCCACCCTTCGTGTTTCCTTTCTCAAATTAAAGGAAAAAAAAATCAATGGGAAAAAATATTGAACTTTCCAATGAGATTTCTGGACAGGTGGACTGAGCACAGGTTCCTAACATGGATCCTCCAGAGGGGCCCAGGGACACTGAAGGGCCTCCCTGGATGCACTGGGTTCAGAGGCAGCAACAGCCTACTCCTTACTATCTTCTGAGCCAAGGCATGCAAGCTCTGTGGAGGGTCAGGGCTGTCCTCCGAGTCACCTCACAGAGCTCACTGTGGCCAGAGACTTGGCTGAATATCTGAGGCAAGGGCACAGCTCAGTCCCAGGCCCAGGCTCAGTTGGTTCCCTCCTCTGTCTGCAGACAATATGTTGCCACTCTCCATCCATGCCAGCAAAACCACTGTCGCAGAAGATGATTCTGTGGTCCTCACCTGCCTCTCAGGTGACACTGGAATCTCCATCCAGTGGATCTTCAATGACCAGAGTCTGCAGTTCACAGAGAGAATGAAGATGTCTCAGAAGGGCAGCATCTTCACAATTGACCCTGTCAAGAGACAGGATGCTGGGGAATATCAGTGTGAGGTCGGTTCCAGCAGGAGTGACCCCCTCAGGCTGACTGTGATCTGTGAGTTCCCTCATCTGTCAAATTAGAACATAAAGTCTGGATTTTAACTTTACTGTGTAGACATTTATTAGATTCAGCACAGGATCCTGGACAGAATCAAGGCTCAATCTGTGCTACATCAACCAGTATTATTTTGATGAACTTTCTTATTACCTGAGCAGTCAAGGAGAGTGGGGTTAGCATTCCACCATGTCACTGCTAGCTTCTGTGATCTAAATTAGTTCATTTAAGAAATGAACTGTCAGATTCCAAGTCTGCACAATGGGATGAGAGCCCTCCTGTCTTGGAGATGGAGGCATCATAGGAGATATCAGTAAAGAATCTCCAGCTGCTCCTGACCCATAGAAGGCCCTGAAGTCTGTTACTCACTGTCACCATTATAAGTCAGCCCTGCACCCACTGGGTGGGACTGGGCCTCTAAGACTGTCATGTGATGGAGAAAAGTAACAGTGGGAGTCATTGAAGAACATGAGGAGGATAAAGTGCAGACTCTGTGGCAGAATGTAAGGGTTAGAGAACTTCAGGGTTTCAAAAGAGTAAATGAGGCAACAGTCACAGAGTCTTGAGGACTTGGTGATGACGCAACAAACCACAGAGGGACCTTGGTGCCATATTTGACAACCCTCACTGGCCCCACCCTACACAGCACCCCACTCCTGGGTATCACACATGGTCCTTCACTCCCTTTCTCTTTTCCTTTCAGCAGAAGAAAAGAACCGGGGTCTCCCTGCAGGGGCCTTTGCTGGTATAATGTGTGGGGCGCTGGCAGTGGCGGCTCTGGCGATTGCCCTGGGGTGTTTCCTGTTCAGCAAGAGGATTAGAAGGTACCAAGGCTGCTCCCCACCTCATCCCACCCCCAGGCTGACCCAGGACATGAGGAAGGAGACCCCTCCTCTAGTTCTGACTCTCAGGTGCCTGATATCCCATGGACCATTCCCTATCTACCTGGCTCCTTCCTCGTCAGCTCTGACCCTGGGCTGCTTGCTCAATAGTTTCTCCATCTAGAGCTTGGGCAAAACAGGAGTTGTAGCTCTTCCTCTCAGTTGTGCTTTTGGCACAGCACCCACAGCTTCCTTGGGAGGTGCTCTGAAACCAGCACCTCTTCCGGTTTATTTCAGTCATCCTGACCAGGGAGAGGTCACAGCTCAGCATTTGAGGCTGGTCATGGCCAGGGTCACACAGGGCTAGTGAAGGAGTCTGGACAGTCATCGGGCCCCAGCATATGAGATGAGAGTGCTGGGCCTTAGAAGGACAGCCTGTCCTGGAGTGTCCTGGAGGATGCTTGCCAGGTGAATGGAGAGAGGACAAGGCCACTCTCCCATTTCAACACCTCCTGGCCAGATCGCAGGGTGCGCTCAGCAGGGATATTACAGTTGAGGAGAATCAAGATGGCTGTGGCTGCCCTAGGTGCTGGCCACCAAGTGCACCCTGTTTTCTCTCCAAGGGCTTGGGTCCTTCAATTTAGGAGAGGTTTGAGTCCTATTCTGCGCACTCAATTCCCTTCCTAGGTCCCTGGGTGGAGGTTTTTCTTAGCCTACCTCTGCCTGAGGGGCCTTCATGTTGGCCCAAGTCAGAACACAGGGGTCTAAGGCCTTTGCCCAACCTGCCTTCTCCCAGGTTTCCCTCCTATCACGGAACAAATGGAGAAAGGAGTCTCCAGCCTCAATTCAGAAAATAGGGCCACTCCCTGACCTGTGTGTGATCGCAAAGCTGTGGCCTCTCCCTGCATTCTCATGTTAAGCCTGACCTTTCCTAGACCCAGAGTGCAGCATGACCTCGGAGAGCACCAGACACCTGTGACTGGCCCTGGTGAGTGTCCTGTCAGCGTGGGTGTGACTGGGAGCCCCAAAGTTTGTCCCACAGTGACCACTTCTGCAGTCACCTCCACTGCAGTCAAATCTTTTCCTGGGGATTCTAGGAGCTACAAGTTCAACCAGACAGTGGTTTCTTGAGTTGTGGTTACCTCTTCCCTCTTATGTAGCTTATTTGTTCCAAAAGACCTTGAGGATTTTGTCTTGGAACTCACTCTGATGCCCAGAGAGCTGAAGATCCCCAAGCCTCCTGCGGGAGGACACTGGGACTCCTGGCACCCTCCTAATAACCTCTGTCTGTGTTTCAGGTCTCAGAGTTTGCAATACTTTCACCAGCCAGGTAAGCTTGTCTCCTCACCCATTACACAGGGGTCCAAGCTATGAAGACTTGGCAGGGGCTATGTCAATTCAAGCAGAGCACAGAGCACCCTTGCCTGATGGCCGAGACAAGAATAGCCCAGCCCTGGCAAGAAGCTAAGTCTTCTTCACTGGAACGAACATCCTTAGCCTCTCCAGAGCCTACCCTGGGTACCTCCATTGGTCAGAGGGGACCTAAGTGTGGCACATGCTTTGCGAGGGCTGGAAGCATCAGTGAGGGGTCCTAGGGTATAAGGCTGTGTTCATCCAGAACAGGGGCTGAGTGTCACTCCAGATGTGCAGCTGGTGGTCAGAAGGTTAAGATGCTCGCTTCTGAGTGTAACCAGGTACAGTGCATGAAGGGATGAAAGCTCTGGCCTGTCATAGACCCAAACATTCTAGGCTTAGTCCGGAATCGGCTTACCTCATCCACAGTGTCAATGACCTCCCCTCTCTGCCCCCTGACCTCAGCTCTTTCTCCCCTAACAGGCCACCCTCCCCGATTCCAGGGCAGCTGTTCCCATCTATGAGGTGAGTATGGGTAGTGAGCATTTTGGTCCCACAGGACCAGTGGTGCCCCAGGGAGTGTCCATGCCTGAAATCTAACTGAGCTTTTCAATCAGTTTTGAGAAAAAGAAAACCCAGTGACAATAGGATCAAAGGTTGATGAACAGAGAGAGGGAGGAATCTGGGAATAGAAACCTCCTGAGCACAGCCAGGCATGGACACAGAGCATCCCCAGGTGAGGCAGGACCTGAGAGGCTCTGCTCTGTTCTAAGAAGGGCACAAAGCTCAGGGGTCTTTTTGTTTCTTTTTACAGGAATTGCTAAACCCTGACATGAATATCTACTGCCAGATGAACCACAAAGCAGATACTGCTTTATAATTTCCTACAGAAACTGCTTTTTATGCCTGAGGGACGGGCCTCCTAGGATGCGAGACCCTGAAACTCTGGACTCCCAGGGTGGCTAAGCCTGACCACTAACAGCCCTCTTTTCTGGTTCCATACTCCCATTTCCTGCTGCTCTTCCAACTCTCCTACATCTCTCACTTACAAGGAAAGTGTCTTGTGATTGTGTGGGACCCACATGGCTAAAACCAAGGATCGCTCAACCTGATGTTTAATGAAACCTGCAAAGTGACCATTACCATGGCACACGTACACCGATTCTATGGAGGAGGACAGGGATGATGTTGAAGGGAATTTATTCCTCTCAAGGCCATTTTGTCTACTTCTTTCACCAAAATATAAATCTGGCACCTGGATTCAGTTGACCAGACTGTGGTGTCAGTTCCCACAATGGCACCCACAGCACCCACCAGATCCCGAGAGGAAAGAGATGGAGTGGGTACCATTCCCAGCACCTGCACTTCTTCTCCCTGGTGATCATGCTCAGCTGTTAGGAATGAAAGAACTCAGAGTTCACCACTCAGCAGCCCTTCAATAGTTTCTGGTGCTGAGCACCATGGACAGCACATCACAACCCCTGGTTCCTAGGTCCTGCAGCAGGGACTCAGATGAGAACAGACTGTGAGAAAGGTGTTCACTTTTATTGTATGAAAGAAAGGTGCAAAGCTACTGGAATCTGAGATGTGTTAATAGCCTGGGCTTCTGTCAGCCCCTCCAACTAAGCCTTGCTGCCCCATCTTCTTCATTCCCATCTCCTCCCATGCACAGAAGCAGCTCTGCTCCTACACATCCAGCCCTGTCATTCCAGGGATTCGCTACCTGTGCGTCCAGGTCTTTGAAGGTCACACACTCACACCATCTGGATGCCCAGATTAATGGCTGCTTGTGTGCTCAGGGAATCTCACCTGCCTTGCATGTACGTAGACCCTTGGTCACATCCTCCTTGTGGGCAATCACCTGATTCCTCTGTTCCCTGTGCTAGAACAACTATGTCTGTGCTGGGTCATGCTCATCATCTCTACTTGACACAGCCTCATCCTCTAAGAGGTGGCACTGAGCTCTCTCCAGAGTCCTTCCAGTTCTCACCACATGAACCTGCTCAGCCCCTGTGGCCCTCCCCTCAACAGATGCTTGTGTTCTGGACATGGGGTTGTTGATCAGGGCCCTGGGACATCCAGCTGCATGCAAATTTTCAGACAATGACAGTCATTCAGAGTAATACCATCACTAAATGTGTCTGAGCAGAGAAAACCAGTGTCTCCATACACCTGAGGCTTCAGTGTTCAGGAGCATCCTGTACCTCTTGTTCTTGCCTGGACATCACAGGATACCACAGGTTGCCTCAGACCAACATCCCTGTGTCCAGACCTCAGCCTCAGATCCACACTGATCTTCTGCAGGCAGAGGCACTGCAGGAACTGCAGGCACAAGAAAACCACTAGCAAGGAATCATTCAGCCCCATTCCTCCTCATATCCCTGACAGAAAGACATGTATGATACACTGCTTTTCACCATCCAATTCCCATGTCCATCCCAGTCTGCTATTGTCCACTGTAGGAGAGCTAGGATGACCTTGTTTTTGTTCATAAAGGCAGGTCCCAGGCTCTGTGTTCCTGCCTGAGACTCCCTCACTTCCCTGCTCCAGAAGCCCAAATGTACCTATCTCCTTGCTTTCCTGCCAAAATCCCTAGCTGCCTGCTTTCCTGTGTCTTTCAGGGTATGTGACAGAGCCTCTGCTCACTGTCAGCCTGCAAGAGTATCACAGGTTCTGCAGGAGTCACCTGTACTAGGGTTGAGAACCTGTGGAACAAAGACTCCTGGAGGAACAAACACAATTTGTTCCTGCAGGGAACTTATTAGGGCAACTCAGTGACCCTGGCATCTGGTCTGGACCGGGTGTGGTCACAAGCCCTTACACCAAAAAGTGGCAGGTGGGTGACTAAATGAAGGACACTGTGTGTGCGGAGCAATCATAACATGCACCCATGCACTTTCTAAACAAGGATTCACTAGTCCAAGGGAGTAAGGGTGTTGGAGATAGATACTGTCATGGACTCCTGATTGGTCTTCAGCTCAGTGCCTATAGCAATTTTTGTCTTTGTAGTTTAAATGTGTGTGAGCGGATTTTATATAACTTCCCACTGTGAGCTTCACTGGGCTGGGAGCTGGGAGAAGGCAGGACTGTGCCTTCCCTATCTCTGTTATTGTCAGTTAACCACCTGCAGCCTGCCCAGGTGCTTCACATATGTGTGCAGGGAAGAGCTCCTGGAGACTCCCTCCACACCAGGCACGGATGGGGACCTGCCTGTGGTACAGCTTGATGGAAAGTAGAATGGACTCCAGTCCAACTGCAGGGTGAAGAGAAGCATCACAGTGTAGTCATGTAATGGAATAATAGGGAACTCATAAAAAAAAACACACAGTTGCCGGGGATTTAGCTCAGTGGCCTAAGTACCTGTCTGGTAGGCGTGAGGTTGTGAGTTTGATCCCCAGTACCAAAACAAACAAACAAACCATTAAAAAAATAGAATTTTAAAACTAGTTAGATAAAAGCAATGAATCACTTATAAATCAAACTCATTAAAATTACAAGATTTCCAACTAATCTGCCTTCCGGGGGCCTGCACGACTGGCGTGGACTCCAGGAAGAGAAAGAGGTGGGCCTCTCGGGAACCCACCCCGCTGGGCCTGAGTGGCACCAACCAAAAGACAACTAGTCTGCCTTCCGAGGGCCTGCGTGACCAGCACGCACTCCAGGAAGAGAAACATGCGCCACCCACCATACGCCTACCGGCTTGCAGGCTAAGAATCAAGGACAACACCCCCGCCCCGCCCCCGTAAAGCAACCTGCTGGTTTGGAGGTCTGGCTAAATTGCTAGCAACTAAGGTACACAAAACAACTAAATGCTAGTATTGTTTTGTTCATTTTGCAGGCCTGGGGCTGGCAGCCTGAGCATCTCTTTGGAAGATGACGGTACCAGTGTAGCAAAATGGGAGATTCTCTTCTGTCTTGTCTTCAAGGCCCAATATTGTTCCCATTGTTTTGCTTTATTCTGATTAATTTTTTGGCCCTATTTTATACTGTGTTTTTATTGGTTTTATTGTGTTTGTTTTTTCTTTTTCTTTCTTTTTTTTTTTTTTTTTTTTTTTTTTTTTTTTTTTTTTTTTTTTTTTTTTTTTTTTTTTTTGGTTTGATTTTACTATACCTGTTGGAATGGTCAACTATTCTGAAAATAACAAGATATACTATGGTAGCTATTGTCTTCATAGTATCTTTCTTTGAAGTTCTGTACCAGTTCTACTACTTTGTTTTGATTGACTTTGTTCTGTTATGTTTTGTTGGATTTTACTATCTTTAAAATAAAAAAAATTACAAGATTTCTCAACACAAACTTTAAAGGCTGAGATATGTTGGAAAGAAGTGTCTCAAGCCTTGAAAGAAAACTATTTCTATCACAGGTTAATGTATCCTACAAAACTATCTTTCAAAATTGACAGAGGAATAAGATATTTCCATGACAAAGACTCCATAAATTCATGACCTCAAATGTAGAGCTCCAAAAAAAAAAAATTCTCAAGAATATTCTAGAAAGAGACAGTGAAGCTAACAATTCCAAAAGATCTAAAACAATGAGTACACCAAGTAGAAAGAGCTGCAAGGTAGAAGGGAAAGATACAAAATCAGAAAAAGGAAAATAACACAATGAAAAGAAGAAGTACATGCGCTTCAGTAATAACTGTCAGTGGAAATGGTCTCAGTGCCTCAATCAAAAGACACACAAGATGACAATCTCAGAGTGGTGAGCAGCAGAGGAAGATCCTCTCTGAGATTTGGTGTGCAAACAGGAAGATAGCAATATGAACAAGAGAAGAAGGAGGAAGTGGGTCCTCAGGCCCAGGAATTATCTGAGGAGAGAACTGACATACATGGGGCGAGTGAAGAGAGAAACTTTAATGAAGAAAGAGGTGGCAGGCAGCACCTTCTCCTGAACCCAGATTCAATGTGGGAAAGGGACAACTCGAGTCTGCAGATGCATGGTGACTACTGGTGAACCCAGACGCCTCCACAGAGAAATGCACCAGTGGAATGGAGAAGTGGATGCAGTGGACTGTAGTTACATTGAGTTACTTGGGTTCAGACCTCCCACAGAGACAGCAATTGGCCAGCTTGGAGAGGGGCCACCTGAGCTTGGAACTCAGAGCAACTGGAGGCTCCACCTAGTGGTTTCCAACTGAGTTCAAGGTGGCAGGAGGTGTACAGAAAGCCGCATAGCTAACAGGTCTGAATGGCCCGAAACCAGTCTACACTTCAGTGGAAATAAAGCTGCAGGCTTACCAGGATTACCTACTGTTCTGCCATAAAGCTACTGCTGGTTTGCTGGGATTAATCAAAATGGATCTGAACTCTGTCTGACCTCAATATCTACCAGTGACATCAGAGACAAACCTTGAAGTGAGCATTTTTTTCTCTCTCTCCTTTATTTTGTATTGTTTTTTCTTCTTTTTATATGAGTGTGAACATGGTCTCTAGTTTTATTGCTGTGTTCTGTTATGTTTTTGTTTTCATTTCTTCTTTCTCTCATTCCCTCCTATCTTCTGTACCCAAAATATGCACAATCCTCTGTTGTCCTCTAGTCTTGATTTTAGTCTCTTCCTCTTTTTCTGTTTCTCTATCCACCTGCCAAACCATTTTAAAATTTTCTCCCCCAAGGGTAAAATTGCCATACTGGGGACTTATTTTCTACATACAATTTTCTGGTTCATTTTTTATTTTGTTAAGTAACCACAAATCTAGTTCATACGATTACAGATGGTAAATTAATAGTTACTTCAGTTTGTCATTTTCTAGGCTGTGTTTTTTACTACTGTTATTGCTGATTGTACCACTTTGACCAAAGTGATATAATTGTTCTAACCAGTTATTCTCCCTGGTATACCAATACAGAGACTGCCTGGGAGTTATAAAAATACTATAGGCCAGTTCAAAAGAACAAAAGGGTGGGCCAAGTAGGCAGCAACTTCTCAACCACAATAACTTGAAGAGGTAGGATCTTGCAACAGAGTCGAAAATCAACAGTCAGCTGTACCTGGAAGACATCCCGGAGAAGTCCTGATTTACTATGAATTCTAAATACTAGCAGTAGCAGTAACACTATTCTTCCTTAGCAATTTAAAAAAAATTTATTTTAAAGAGAATAAACCAAGAAAAGAAAACAGAATAAGGCTAATCAGAACAATCCAGTGTAAGTGACACAGGACTTCAAAACAATAGGAAATCAACAATGGTTATCATAATGTCTCTTGTTCTCTTCAAAATAGCTGCAGATACCTTTAGACATAGTAAAAATCAAACAAAACAGAACAGAATAGAACCAATAAAAACAAAACAATGAATACAATAAAGGACTTCAAAACAAGGCAAGAGTAAACAAAAAATGGCTACCATAATATATCTTGTTATCTTTGAAATAGCTGCCCATGCCATCAGGTATAATAAAATCAAACAAAACAAAAGAAATAAAATCTAACACAGCAAAACAATGAAAATGATATGGGACTTCAAAACAAAATGATAGGGAATTAACCTTCAGAAGGAGATCTCCAATAGGTGCTACATTGCATATTGTTGTCCTCTAAATAGATGATCAGACTACTAGTTTTAGACCTGCAAAGTCAGTGAAACACTAAACACTACAAGCATTAGATTGCATTTTACCTCAATAGCTATTATCTCAGCCTGTGTTTCTCTGGATCAGTCAGTTGCTTATGGAGGAGGAGGTGGCTCTTCTTGTTTCCCAGCCTGCAAGTGGTTTGTGGGGACGGCTTGCTTCTTGTTCTTTCTCTCTGCAGTCCACAAATGGCACTAACTCACAGGAAAAGGCACTCATCTGGCTGCCCCCCCTCAGTGGCCCACACATGGAGCTGATTCGCAGGGAGGGCTTGCTTCTTGGTGACTTCTTGTTCTCCTTCCCTGTCTCACCATAGGCAATTTGCAAACATCAGCCCAGGATTTAAACTAAAAAAAGAAAAGAAACGAAAAGAGAAGAAAATGAGGAGACCTTTAAATAAGATGCAATCCCAGACATCCAGCTCAGGGAAAGCATACACATGGGGTCAAGGTGGAACAATGTGAAAGCCAGTCACCTGGACTCTCTGCAGCAGTAACAGCAGAAGTAACAATGCAAAGGAAAGGGGCTCTAGAAAAAATCAAATCACAAATAATTTCTCAGATAGCTACAGAGATGGTGACCATGATGAAAGACATGCTTAATGACACTAGAGCAGATGGAGATTTAAAAAGAATAGAGGGCTTAGGAAAATGATGAAAATGGTTAATGACCAACATAGGAAAGAAATAGAATTCATGAAACATGTTCAAACAGATGTCCAAGGGATTAAAAATTTCATCCAAAATATCCAAGGCAGAAGAAGCCAATGTGAGGACAGAATCTCAGATATAAAAGACAGGAGTGAGTTAGTAATCAAGAAAAAAAAAGATTTCTTAACAATAGCAAGGAATCACGAGAAATCAATCCAGTAGTTGCTAGATGATGCAAAGAAGAATGACCTAAGATTGAATAGAGTCAATGAAAAGCAGGAGACAGCACAAATGGCACAAAAAATCTATTCATACACGTCATGGCAGAAAACTTCCCTGACAGGGAAAAAGAATTTGATAATCACATAAGTGAGGCCTACAAAACTCCAATTATTCACGATCAAAAAAATCTGCGGCAAGGCATAAAACAGTCAAGATCCCAGAAATTCCATACAAGAACCGAACATTAAAAGCAATTAGAGAAAAGGAGGAAATCACCCATAAAGAAAAGTTCAAGAGAATCACAGTGGATGTCTCAACACAAACCCTCAAGTCAAGGTGAGCTTTCAGTGAAGCACTATGAACCTGAAAAGAAAACAACCTCCAACCCAGATTGATATAGCCTGCAAAACAGTCTTTCAAAATTGATAGGGAAATAAGACACTTCCATGACAAAAAACACCTGAGGAAATTCATGGCCACAAAAACAGCACTCCAAAATGTTCTGAAGGACTTTCTACAAAGAGATAACAAGGAATACAACTTCATGAACCCCAACAGAATGAGTCCACCAGGAAGGCAAACAATTAAACAGAGGGGACAAAAAAGGAGCCAACAACAGAAAAATAACATGACAAGGATAAGTCAATATATATCAGTTATAACCATCAGTGTTAAAGGTCTTGATTCACCAATGGAATGGATCAGGAATCAAGATCCACCAATATGTCGTCTACAAGAAACACATTTAACTCAAAAGAAATCCACAGAGTGAAAGTCAAAAGATGGAAAACAATATTCCATGGTGCAGGAACCTAGAAAATAGCAAGGGTAGCTGTTATACTTTCAGACAAAGGGATTCAAACTAAGACTGATTAAGAGATACAAAGAAGGTTAGTGCATCCTTGATCAGGGAAAAATCCAAAAGAAAGAGATAACAATCCTAAATATAAATGCAACAAATTCCAGTGCACTCAACTGTATAAAACAAGTATTAACAGACATGAAAAATCAAGTGAGCACTAATGCAATTCTAATGAGCAACCTCGATATCCCATGGTCACAAATAGATCGACCAGGCAAAAATTCAACACTGAAATATTAGCACTGACCCAAACTTCTGAACAAATGGACTTACTAGATGTCTACAGAGTGTTCCACCCACAACATCAGAGCACACATTCTTAGTTGTACATGGGAGGTTCTCCAAAATAGAGCACATACAAGCTCCAACAACATGTTTAAGTAAATGCAAAGGAATTCAAATTATCCCATGTATATTATATGATCAATGGCAAAAGAAACTAGAAGAACTTCATAAACACATGGAAATCAAATAGCATCCTCCTGAATAACCAATGGATCACAGGTGAAATTAAAGAAGTTAGATAGTTTCTACAATTAAATGATAATTCCAATAATAATACACCAGAATTTATGGGACACAAGGAAAGCAGTACTACAATGGAAATTCATAGTGGTGAATACCCATATCAAGAAAATGGGCCAACCTCAAATAAACAACTTAATGTTGAACCTCAAGATTCAAGAGAGAGAAGAGCAAGTCAAGTCCAAAACTCATATGATGGAGGAAATTATAAACATCGAGCAGAAATTAAGAATGCAGTGAAGATTAAGAAAACAGTACAATCAATCAATGAAACAGTTGGTTCTTTGAAAGATTAAATGAAATTGGCAGACTTTTAGACAACCTTATCAGAAAAGGCAAAGAACAGACTCAAATAAATGCAATTAGGAATGAAAGGGTGAATTCACAAGAGATTCTGCAGAAATATAGAAGGTCATCTACACATACTTTGAGAACTTGTATTCTAGTAAGATGGAAAATGCAGAAGAAATGAATAGATTCCTAGATACCTATGAGTTACCAAAGCTGAATCAAGAAGTTGTAAAAATACAAAATAAACCAGTATTGGTCAATCAAATTGTTGAGTTGCCTGGGCATTTCTCTGGGGCCCATCATATTCTAGGAGGTAGTCAACTAGGTAGGAGTACACAATTATCTCCTCTAGAAAATCCTTCTTGTTTAAGAACAGAATAACAGGAACTCTGGAGTGAAGGATGTGTGAGTGTTCCAAAGACTGTTGTGCTCTCCCTTATTTGGTTGTCGTTGTCTGTCTCCATGAGAACTTGGTCACGTTCACTAAGTGCTACTAGAAACAAGATTGAGGTGACATTTTCAAAGCAGTTTATTCAGAACTCACCCTTCCCATGTGTCAGTGGAAGCCATTCTGGATCTGGAAGAAGTAATAAGAAGCTAATTTGCCCTTCCTGTGAGCTGTCACATGCAGGGCCCAGGAAGAGAAACAATCCAACTTTCCCTTTTCATGAGTCAGCAGAAGTCATCCTGGGCCTGGGAGGAGTAAGAAGAAGCCAATTTGCCCTTCCTGTGAGCTGACACAAACCATGCTGGGCCTGGGAGGAGCAACAAAAAGCCAATTCACCCTTCCTGTGAGCCGGCAAAATCAATGCAGTGCCAGGGAAGAGAAACAAGCCAATTCATCCTTCCCAAGAGTTGGCAGAAGCAACGCTGGACTTCGGGAGATTAACAATAAGTCAATTCACCCTTCCCATGTGGGGCCCAGGAGGAGTAACAAGAAACCAATTCACCCTTCCTGTGAGCTAATGCAAGCTGTGCTGAGCCCAGGAGGAGAAACAAACCAATTTGTCCTTCCCAAGAGCCCATGCAGCCCATGCTAGGCCTGAGAAGAGTAACAAGCAGCCAATATTCCCTTCACATCAGCAGACCCAAGACATACAGGGCCCAGGAAGACATATAAGCCAATTTGCCCTTCCCAGGGGTCAGCAGAAGGGTCTAGGTGGAGTAACAAGAAGCCAATTCAACCTTTCCATGAGCCAACTGGTGCACAGGCTGGGAGACAAGAACACGGACCCCTACTTTAAGCATCCAGCTGATTCAGAAGACAGGCTGAGTTGGTAGCAACCTAGGTACAAAAACAACTTAATACTTGTATTGTCTGATTGACTTTCCAGGCTTAAGGCTGGTAGTCTAAGCATATATTAAGAGGATAACAATATGCAATATAGCAAATATGGGGGATTTAATTTTGTCTTGTTTTTGAAATCCAATAGTGGTCTAACTTTTTTGTTTTCTTTCATTTTATTGCTTTGTTTTATTCAATTTTTTTTTCGGCACTGGGGATTGAACTCACAACCTTGCACCTGCCAGACAGGTGCTTAAGCCCCACTAAGCCAAACTCCCGGCCCTAGTTTTTTGAGGCAGGGTCACACTATGTAGCTCAGGCCGGCCTTGTAGTCACGTTGTAGCCCAAGCTGGCCTCTAACTCACAACGCTCCTCCTACCTCAGCCTCCCAAGTGCTGTGATTAAAGGTGTGTGCCACCACGCCCAGCTTCAATGTTCTGTTTTGATTGGTTTTATTCTGTTCTGTTTTGTTTGATTTCATTATGTCTGATGGCATGGCACTGATTTTGAGGATAATGAGAGGCATTATGGGAGCCATTGTTGATTTTCTATCATCTTGTTTTGAAGTCCTGTATCACTTCCACTGTTTTGTTTTGATTGACTTTATTCTGTTTTATTTTGTTTGGTTTTATTCTTTCTAAATTAAAAAAAACCCTGTGTATCTATTTTCTTCTCTCTGATCTTTGAGCCCCCGTATCAATCATTGTGAAAATGACACTTTGCAATGTGGACTCCAACTCTAATCAGTAGAAATCAACCAATTAGAAATGCTGGTGGGGAAATAAGAACTCTTCACATCTGTTGGTGGGAGTGTAGACTGGTGCAACCACCGTGGAAATCAGTGTAGAGATTCCTCAAACACTAAAACTAGAGGTTCCATTCAACTTACCTATCTTCCTTCTTAGTATTTTCCAGAAATAATTAAAAGTATCATACCACAGCAATATATGTACATTCACATTTATAACAGCACAGTTCACAATAGCTAAATCTTAGAAACAGCCCCAGTGTCCATCAAATGATGAATGGATAAAGAAGATATTTTTTATGCAAGGGAGTACAACTCTGCCATCAAGAAGGATAAGCTTGAGCATTTTTAGCAAAATGGATGCACCTTGACAACATACTCTTAAGTGAAATAAATAAGACACACATGTGTAAATACTTCATTTTCCAGTGTGAGAAAACAAAAGGGTCAATGAGAGCCAAAATATACAATAGCTATTATGAAATAGGAAGAAAATATTCATATGGGAAGGGGAACTAGGAAGTAGGGAGGGAGAAAGGAAGAAAGGGGAAAGAAGAACATGAAAAAAGAAGGAGAAATAGAAACAAATCTGTAAATAAGGTGAAGAAAAGGGGTTGAAGGGAGGGTAGGGAAAAGGGAAAACCAGAATCAAGTTATACCATGTACAGGTGCAAATTCCCTATGACAAATGTGATCATTATGTATACCTAAAATGTACCAATAAACTTAGTTAATGAAAAAGACACTGATTGGCAAATTGGATCAAGAAACAAAATCCAATGGTATAGCATATACAAGAAACATATTTAATCCAGAATGAAACTGATACACTAAGAATCGAAGGATGGAAAACAATACTCCAGGAAACAAAAACCTAAAGAAAAGGACATGTAGATATCCTGTGTTCAGACAAAGTGGACTTCAAGCCAAAACTCATCAGATGGGGCAAAGAAAGACGCTACATATTGAGTAAGGGAATAATCCAACAGAAGAGATAATTATTCACATATATGCACTGAACAATCACGCCCAGCTTCATAAAACAAGTATTACTGGACATAAAGATCAGCTAAACAAAAGCACAATTATACTGGAGATCTCAATACCCCATATCACAAACACAAAAATCAACTAGACAAAATTCAACGAAGAATTATCAGAGTTAAACAAAACTTTCAAACATATGGACTGACTAGATATCCAGAGTGTTCCACACAGCAACAACAGCATACATATTCTTTTCAGCAGCACATGGAACTTCTTCCAAAATGGACCACATATTAGCCAATAAAGCAAACTTAAGTAAAAGCAAAAATTGAAATTATACCATGCATATTATTAGATCACAGCACAGTGAAACTAGAAATTGACACAAAAGAAAACACATTATGAAAATATATGAACACTTTAAAGACACTTAAATAAACAATGGATAAAAGACACAAGACCCTTTCTGGGACTGAACAATAATGCTAGCGCAACATACCAAAATCTATGGGTCACAATGAGACCCAAGAGGGAAGTTCATAGCTGTGTATGCACATGTCACAAAAATGGAGCAAGTCCAACGATGTACCTCAAAGTCCTAGAAAAACAAGAACAATTCAAACCCAAAACTAGTGCAAGGAAGGAAATTATAAAGATCAGAGCAGAAATCAATAAAATTGAGACAATAAAACCAATATAAGGAACCAAGGAATTGAAGAGTTGGTTCTTTGAAGGAATGAACAAAACAGACAAACCCTTAGCCAATCTAACCAAAAAAAGGAGAGACAATATCCAAATCAGTCAGAAATGAAACCGGTGAAATCACACAGACACTGCCAGAATCAAAAAGGTTATTAACAACTACTTCACAAACCTGTATACTAATAAATTGGAGAATTCAGAAGAAATGGAGTGATTCCTTGAAGCATATCACTTACCAACATTGAACCAAGAACGTTAAAAAAACCCAGATACTTCAATAATATAAATTGAAGCAGTAATAAAAAAAAAAACTCACCGATTAAGAAAAGTCCAGGTCAGGATGGATTCTACAAAAACTTCAGGGAAGAACTTACACGAATATTCCTCAAGCTCTTTCACGACATTGAAAGAGAAGGAGTACTCTCAAAACCATTCCAAAAACGAACGAAGATCCAACCAAAAAACAGACCCTCAGACAAACTCTTAAATGAATATAGATCCAAAAGTTCTCAACAAGACACTGGCAAACAGAATATGAAGAATCGTCAAAAAGCCCACAAATCATGATCAGGTAGGCTTCATACCATGGTTGCAAGGGTGGCTCCACATATGTAAATGAAGAAGTGTAATACATCGCATGAAAAATGCAAAGGAAAAAAATCACGTGATAATCTCAATAGATGTTGAGTAGGCCTTTGACAAAATCCCGAAATTTTCATGATATAATCATAAGTTTAGAAGGATCTTATCTCAAGCTGATAAAAGTCGCTTATGGCAAATCTACTGCCTACACCATCTTCAATGTGGAAAAACTGAGAATTTTCCCTGTGAACTCAGGAACAGGACAAGGAAGCCACTAACACCACTTCTGTTCTACATGGTACTCCAAGTATTATAAGCAAGAGCAGTTCAGTAGATGAATGTATAACCTAAATGTGGTGTCTATACATACCAGAATACTACTCAGCTATAAAGAAGTACAAATTCAAGACATTTGTAGGAAAATGGGTGCAACTGGAAAATATAATGTTGAGCAAAATATACCACGTGTTTTATTTAAAAGTGATTTAAAATGGTTAAATACAATATGGAATCTCTCATTTGAGTAAGGCAAAGTACAAAGCAAGAGCAAAAAAAAAGGATGAATAGAAGGAAACAAGGGGCTAAGTCTCTTGCAGATGGGAAGGTGTCCAGGAGACCGAGGGGGAGGGGTGAACAGGAGGGGATATAGGAAGAATACAGATATCAAATATGCACAGCGAATGTACACATTATTTGCCATAAACATGAGCTAAGAACAATAATACCAACAAGAATAAAAATGGGGAAAGGGGATTTAGAGATGGAGGAAGGGAGGTGGGTGGTAAAAGAAAAGGGATAAAAAAGAGAAAACAAGCTGCATTATGTACATGTAGCTGCTCCCATGATGAATGCAAACTTTATAAGCAATAAACATTTATGAATAAAATCAAAATTAAGAATAAATAAGAAGAGCAATTAGGTAAGAAAAAAGAAATAAAGCAGATATGTATAGGAAAGGAAGAAGTCAAATTATCATTATTTGCAGATGACACGATCCTTTACATAGAAGACCAAAAAACAATTCACCAAAAGACTCCTAGAATTTATAACCACATTCAGCAATGTAGCATGATAAAAAAAATCAACACACATGCAAATCAAGTGTTCTCGTAGCTAATTATGAACTCACTCACTCTTAAAGAAATTAGAAAAATACCATCCACAATAGCACTAAAAAAATTAAATGCTTAGGAACTCACCTTACCAAGGAATTGAAAGACCCCTACTAGGAAAACTAAGGTATTCTGATAAAGGAAATCAGAGGACATCAGAAAATGGAAAAATATCTGCTTTTTCTGCATAGGCAGAACCAATATAGTAAAAATGACCATACTTCCAAAATTGATAAACAGATTCAATGTAATACCAATCAAAATACAAACAGTATTCATCAGAAAACTGGAAGAAAGACAGTGAAAATTCATATGGAATCAGAAGAGACCCAGAATAGAAAAATCAATGCTGGAAAAGAAGAGTAAAACAGTAGGTATCACAGTCCCAAATTTGAAGTTGTATTGTAAATCTACAGTGATAAAAGCAGTATGGTTCTGGCACAAAAACACACATGTGTATTTGTGGAATAGAACAGGGCGTGCAGACACCCCCAGACATATTAATTTATATGATCTTTGACAAAGGGGACAAAAATACACACTGAAAGAAACATGTTCTCTTTAATAAATGGTGCTGGGAACACTGGCCATTCAAATGCAGAACACAGTGCGTCTACGCCCATATCTCCACCATGTACTAAAATAGAATCACAATGGGTCAAAGAGCTAAGTGCAAAAATAGAAACATTTAATCTGCTGGAGGATAAAATAGGTAAAACTGTTGAATTCATAGGCATAGACAAGGATTTTCTGAACAGAACCCTGGTTGCACAGAAAGTACTATCAAGAATCAAGGCATGGTATCATATCAAATTAAAACCTTCTGTACAACAAAAGAAACAACAGAATGGAAAGACAACATATGGAATGGAAAAAGAATTTTTCCAGCTAGTCTTCAGACAGAGGACTAATACTGAGAGTATATAAAGAATGAAAACAGGTCAGCCAAAATAAAAGGCCCAATCAAAAAATAGGCAAACAAAATGAATAGACACTTCTTGAAAAAAGAAGTACAAGTAGCCAGTAAATACATAAAGAAATGTTCAACATCGCTGACCACTGGCAAAATGTAAATTAAAGCAACAATGCAGCTGGGTGTGTGTCTTATTACTTTCTGTCTTTGCTGAGACAAAATACCTGACACCCAATATTAAAGGAGAATGGGTTTATTTAGCTCACAGTTTGTGGAAGTTTCGATCTATAACTGACTGGCTCCAATGTGGCAGAGGGGCAACTTTTTCTGGTGGCATAAGACAAAAACAAAAACAAAAACAAAAACAAAAACAAAAACAAAAACAAAAAAACCAAGGGAAGAAGGACAAGCCTCTTTCTGTCCTTTATGTGGCAACCAGTCTACTGGGATTAAGGCAGTGCTAATCCAATCAGTGGACTCACCCAGCAATCAACCACCCTTAATACTCACCATGAACCACAAATCAATCAAAAACTCCAGACTCAGCTACCTTCGACAAGCTTTATGACCGCATGAGACTTTGGGGGGACATCTAGACATAAACCGTAGCACTGTAGTGGCCTGCCTGTAATCCAGCATTTGGAAGGCTGAGGCAAGAGGATGGCTGTGAGTTCAACGACAGCCTGTCTCTAAAAAGAGTGGCCATTATCAAGAAATCAAATAACTGATGCTGGTGAGGCAGCAGGGTAAATGAAACCCTTCCACATCATTGGTGGGACTGTACAACCATTAGGGAAATCTATACGAGGATTCTTAAAAAACTAAAGTTAGAAATTTCATTCAACCCAGCATGCACCTTCTAGGTATCTCCCCAGAACAGTTAAAAACATCATAGTACAGTGACATATGCTTGCACATGTGTATAGCAGCCAAATTTATAATAGCTGAATCTTAGAAGCAGCCCCTATGTCCACCAATAAAAAAATGGATAAAGAAACGTGGTATTTATCCACCATGGAGCACTATTATGCAATAAAGAAAGATAAACTGGAGTCATTTGTGGGAAAATGGACGTACCTTGAGACCATAATGTTAGATAAAATAAATCAGACACAGAACTTTAAATACCACATGGTTTCTCATATAACACTTTCACAAATTATGAAGAAAGAGCAAAATAAAAGATAGATAACAGTATGAAATACAACTTTCACAAAGGGAAGGGAATCAAGAGACAGAGGGAGCGAGACGGAGGAGAGGGAAATAGGATGAAAAAGGGAATTAAGATAAATTTAAAAACTAAATACATGAATAACTACATGAAAAAAAGATACATTTTTTGTAATCCAGATTAAGAATTCCTGTGTAACAAACGATATGCTCAAGAAAACCAAAAGCCATCTACAAAATGGGAGAAAATACTTGGAAATGATATATATGATAATGGTTTCACGTGCATAATATATAAAGAATTACTGGAACTCAGAGACACACCTGTATTTTCAGCGCTCTGGGAGGCTGGGGATCTCAAATTTGAAGGCAGCCTAAGAGATTTAGTGAAACTACTTCAAAATTTAGAAAGGGCTGCTGATATAGCTCAGTGCAAAACTGCTGGGTTCGAAGTCCAGTGCCACAAAATAAAAGTATAAAAGAAAAATGTACAAAACAATTCTGCTGTGGCAGAGCATGGTGGTACATGCCTGTGTTGGTATCCTGGCCAACAATTTAAAGGCTGAGGCAGGAGGATTGCTGTGAATTTGAGGCCATCCTAAACTGCATCCTGCAACTCTGTCTCAAGAAGAATAAAAGTAAATCCTCCTTCTTCAAATATTCATTATACATACAATGTAGACCCTTTGGTCTAAGGATTTAGAGACAGGGAAGAACTGAGGTGGTAGGAGATCAGTTAGCTATGGACAATGCCGTTTTTGGGGTAAGGTTTCAGGGATACCTTCAATTTCTATGTGCATTAACAGAACTGTAGGTCAGGCCTGCCTATGTCCTCTCTGAATGGCCTCTCTCTGCTGCCCTGCTGACTGTACTGTGGTCACTTAACCCTGTTAACCCACTGGTGACACGCAGGAGGGAGTAGGCAGGACATGGGAGGTTCCTGGCAGGGTTGGCTGGGGCAAGGGATGGAAATCAGGCTGCATCTCCACCTCCTGAGTGAAAGCCAAGTTCATTCAGGGAATTCCTTTCCTGAGTGTGGACCGTGTGTCGCAGTGTTGCCCCAGAGGCCATGAGGAGACCAGCCACGGTAATTGCCACATCACTCCTGATCCTTCCAGGGGACTGGAGACCCCGTGCCTGGGAGAACCTGTAGAAGGCCCAGTCTGGACGAGTCCACAGCAGCCCTGCCATGGGCCACAGATACAGGTCCTAGCGAGAGCCTTTCAGGACAGAAACTCACAGTCATTTTCCCCAGTGGTCATACGGGGACTTCTGAGTCCTGGCAGTCGAGCCACTGTGCCAAGAACCTTCGCTTCCACAGTGATGCGTGCCCTGGCATTGGTCCTGTGTCACCAGTCCACGGCACCACCTCCTCCAGTGAGCTTTCGCTCTGGGTCCCTGGTGCCGGACCCAGAGGCTTCACCCTGGAGCCTTTGTGAGGACTGGGGCTGAGCAGCTGCCTTTGTCTCTAGGAAGGCCCGGGTCACAGGAGCCAATGGAAGAGCATTGCGCCCTCTAGTGGATGCATTCTTCCAGCGGCACAAAGGGGCCAGGAGAAGGGAGAGAAGCTGAGCTTGGACAAAGATCAGGGGCAGAGAATGCAAATGAAGATGCAGGGAAAGGGGGCTGGGGTAGGTGGGTGATGGGAAGGATGCGAAGCATCAGGGTGAGGGGAGGCTCTAGGTAGGCAGGGGAAGGGTGCAGAGCAGGGTTCAATTTCCACTGACGTTTGGGACTGCTCGTCCTTGTGGGGTTACCAGTGCCTTGTGGGGTGTTTAGCAACATCAGGAAGTTCTCCCCAGTGACAGGAGCACTCCTTCCGTCATGTGTGACAGTCACAAGTATCTCCAGACACTGCCAAATGCCCCTGCAGGGCAAAACACAGCCTGGCTCAGACTCTGATGCCCAGCAGCCTGATGGGGTGGAGGTGATCATCTGATACCAGGGGTTCCAAACCAGGCAGCATAGGGTGACCTCACTATTTTACAAATCAATCGCTCTATGGATTTCAACAAAAATGTAACTCAGAGGAGTCTATGACTCTTATGCAGAAAAACAAAATTAGATATTCACCCTTCCCTCATTAAGAATTTCCTACAGTAATCCAGTAGTATAGTCATAAGATGACATGGGACTTGCATAAAGATTCACATATAGATCCAGATTGATTGTGTTGAATAAGCCCTGATAATGTTGGTCATATGATCTCTGACAAGTGTGTCAAAATAGCTTAATAGGGGAAGAAAAGTCTTTTAATATCTAGTGAGAGTCAGTTCCCACTATTTTAAGCCTAGTCAGCATTCCTGCTACAGGCCCTGACATCGATGACAAGTCCCCTCAAGACCTCCAGGAGGCAATATCAGGACACAGAGTCTACACTCAGGAAAAGAGTTCCTGAAGAGTGAACTTAACAGGCTTGGGAGCAGATGCAGCCTGATTGCCATCCCTGGCCCCAAGGGACACTTCTGGGTCCCTCCCTCGTGCCTACTTTGTCCCAACCACTCCTCCTGGAACTCTGAGGATCCTACCCAGCCAGGGTTCTCTGCTTGGTCCACTCTTTCCTGGCATCATCCATGGGGTAAGAATGGGTGACCACAGGAGAAGCAGCAGGGCAGAGGCAGAGGCCAAACAACTTGAACAGGGAGGATACCGGTCA
>RJWM01027688.1:0-26528 GCA_004363535.1 Dasyprocta punctata | reverse complement strand
AGATAAATCAAACCCACATGTGTAAATACCGTATTGTCTCCCTAGTGTAAGAAATGGAAAAGTATATATGATTCAAAATCTATAATAAATACTATGGAAGGGTAAAAAACAGCTCAAAGAGCAAAGATAATCGGGAAGGGAATAGGCGGAATAGAGAAAAGGGAAGAGGAAAAGATATAAACCTGTATATATGTATATGAAGATAACTAAAAAGAATACTGCTGAATGTATTCATTATTGAGAAAGAACAATTAATACTCATATGATTAGATCAATCTAGCATGTCTATATCTGTTAATGTAAGAAACCATTTTAAAGATAACGATGCGCAATATTGCAACCATTGTCAAGCTTCTATCTACCGGTTGTGTAAACCTGCAATGTTGTGTATTTACTCTAGTCGTTTGCTTGTCTCTTTTGCTTGTTGTTTTTATTATATATGTCGTCTTTTTTGTTGTTGTTGTTGTTGTTTTTGTTTGTTTTGTTTCTTTTCGCCCAAATAAAAAAAAAAGATAATTAATGTCTCACCTCTCAGCTCAAAGCATCTACATATTCCTCTTTAGAGGGGAGGTCCTGAGACACCACACACACATCATATGAGTTTCAATTAGAATCCCATAACTATAGCTGGTCCTTTGCCATTTCCTATTTTTAATAGGTAAAATGCAAGACCACAGACCTGGTCTATAAGGAAGAGTATGCTATATCAAGTCTGCAACATTTATTTGACATTCTATTTTCTTCACATGGATGATAAGGACTTTGTCCCTTGAGACACACTTGGCAAAACTCTCACTTCCTATTCTTAATAACATCAAGAATTTGTTTCAAAATATCACAGTTAATTAATTAGATGCTTACATTTATCATTTTAAGCTATAATAACCATGCTATAATAATCATGTCAATAGAAGAAAAACTACAGCTAAAGCCATGACAGTTAGGCTCTAAGCAAAGCTACTATAGATAGCAATAGTTCAAAAACAATGATAATGTATTAGATGCAAGAGATCCATAGAGATCTGTAGCTTACATTGGGAAACTAAAATAACACTGTTCTTTGGAATAAGTATAACTTACATAAGAGCTCCGTAGCAGCTGTGGAGGTAGAAACATTTGATATTGAAGTAAACAGCATGGTGCTTGAACTAGTAGTAGTAGTAGTGACAGCAGTAGATGCTGGAGGCAAACCTAAAATTCACAGTAGCAAGCAGAAAAGTATGTCATTAAAATAATTTTCAGAGTAAAACAATATTATAACAAGTTTTACATATGGAGAAATAAAAGCAATGCAAGTATGACATCTTGAAAGGTAATATATAGATAATAAAAACATTAAATCACTGTTTAAAAAAGTAATTCATCCATGCAAATTAGTATAGCCAGACTTCTTCCATCTTCATAAAATTCTACTTTCCTAAAAAAAAGTCAGTATAGGGAAAGGGATCCACTCCCATAATTGTGGCATAAAAAAACACTGTTGAACTGTTTCTTAGTGAAACATTCATAACTAGCAAAGAGTACATTTTTAGTTGGAAACTGCTGGAAATTGTCCTAAGAGCATAAAGCAAATGAAACATTTATTCAAGAACGTGCTAAAACTCAGTAATATAACAATGAGAATTTATGGCATATGAGCTAAAATCCACTCCTTTACTACGCCCCATCCTTTGCTCACCTTGATGGAAGTCACATTCCAGGTAAGAATAGCCAAGAAGACTGGATTCCCTCTATCTCCAGCTCACAATCAAGGGATATAGTATCTCAATGGGAAGTATAAGCAACCAGCATTCCTCATCAACTCCAACACAGATTTGAAGGGATGCTCATTACATCTAACACAAATTTTGATTACTACAACCAAGGGTGCAGAGGCTTCCTTCCTTTAGCCAGTCCCTACTCATAGGACAGAGGTTCCGCCCCAGGTACAGAAGACTGAGAATACTAATTACCTTACCCCAGCTCACTTGCAGGACTGAATTCCATATCTGAAAAGATCACCAAGAAGACCAGTGGTTATTTCCACTGCCCAGTACTAAAAGTACTCACTTCAAGATCTTCCCTAAGTTAAAGGCTGTTTGTAAGAGAGCTTCCAATCTATCCCCAAAGAAATGACTTTATTTGAAACAAAATATGAAGGAGCTCAAGCTGCAAGATTCCACATTTAAAATATGAGGGTTTGGTGATAAGCAATTGGTGGAGAAAGGTAGCTTCATGTGAACAAGAATTTAAACTCTTAGGTTTAGACAGTAAGTGTTATGGTTGATATCTAGATGTCCCCCCAAAGCCTCATGCTGTCATAGGGTTTTTTTTTTATTTTTATTTTTTTCAAAGGTGGCTGAATCTAGTGTGATTGATTCCTGGTGCAATGCTGGGATTAAGGGTGCTGGAAATACAGGTGGGCGATCACTGGATCAGTCTACTGATTGGATTGGCGTTGTCCTAATGCTGTTACACTGGATACAATATAAGGGACAGAAAGAGGATTATCTCCTGTACCCCACTTACTGCTTTTGCTATCTGTGCCTACCATGAATTGCTCTCCTCTGTGAAGCCACCCTGCTTGGAGCCAACTGATTATGGACTGAAACCTCTACAAACTGTCAGCTAAATAAACCTTTATTCCTTTAACTTTGGGTGTTGGGTATTTTGTCCCAGCAACTAGAAAAGTAACCAAGACAGTAAGTTTACCAAGATAGGGAGAAAATAAAGGTGAAAAGATCTGTCTTGATCAGAAAAATTAAGTACTGTTATGTGCTACAACATGGATGAATCTTGGAAATAACTCACTAAGTGAAAGAAACCAGACACAAAGGGTCTCATACCATAGGATTCTATTTATATGAAATATTCAGAACAGGAAAATTCATACACAGAAAGTATACTAGTGGTTGCCAGGGTCTTGAAGACAGGGCAATGAGGAGTGACTGCTAATGGATACAGGGTTTCTTTTGGTGGTAATGAAAATGTTCTCAAATTACACAGTGGTGATGGTTGCACACTCTGTTAAGAACCACCAAACTGCACACTTTCAAAGGGCATGTTTTAAGATGTGAATTATACCTTAATTATGCTGTTATTAAGAAAAACATCATCATCTCAAAAGAAGAAGAAAAAGCACTTGACAAAAATCTAACATCCTTTCATGATAAAGACACCAAACAAACTAGGAAGAAAAGGGAACTTCCTGGACATTATAAAAGGCATTAATGAAAAATTCACTGTAACATCATTCTTAATGATGAAAGACTGAATATTTTCCCATTACCTTCAAGAACAAAACAAGGATGTCCACTCTTGCCTCTTCAATAGTATATTGTAAATTTTTGCCAGGGTCAGTAGACAGAAAAAATAAAAATAAAATAAAAGAAATCCACACTGAAAGGGAAGAAGTGAAACCACCTCTACTCACAGACGACATTATCATTAAAACAGACCATTTCAAGAAATCCATACAAAATCTATTAGAAAAATAAACAAATTCAAGAAGGTTGTAGGAGCCATGCCTGTAATCCCAGAACTCAGAAGGCTGAGGCACTGTGAGTTTGAGGTCAGGATGGGCTACATAGTGAGACTCTGTCTCAAAAAAGCAAAAAAAAAAGGGCCGGGAGTTTGGCTCAGTGGCTTAAGCGCCTGCCCTGGCAGGTGCGAAGTTGTAAGTTCGATCCCTGGTGCCTCCAAAAAAAAAAAAAAAAAGGCAAAAAAAAAAACATGTTGCATGATACAAGATGAATATATAAAGATAAACACATGTCTATATTGTAGCGATGGATAGTCCAAAAAATAAATTAAGAAGATAATTTCATTTATGTATGTTCAAAAAGAACAAAATAATTTTAAAAAACTGACAAGAGAATTAAAACATGATTGAAAGAAATTAAAAGTATCCTATATAAATGGAAAATTTACATGTTTATGGGTCAAAAGAAATTAATATTGTTATGGTGTGCTATTCAGATATGGGCCTCAAAGATGACTACATTATAATACCCATATAAACTTACTTTACAAAAAGGACTTTACAGATAGAATTAAGGTTAAGTATTTTTGAGAGTATCCTTAATTATTCATGTAAGAAAAGTCTAATGCCATAAATCTTTTAAAGTAGAGAACCTTTCCAGGTGGTGGTGCAAGAAAGATCTGACTATAAAAGAATGATCAGAAAGATGCAAATTTGCTGACAAAAATGGCCAGTGTGTACATGAAAACATGCTCAGTGTCATCAGAGAATTAAAAATCAAAGCAATCACAGAAAACCACTTCATATCCATTAAGATGAATATAGTAAAAAAACATAATATCAAGTGTAAACAAATGTGTAAAAATTAGAAACCTCATATGCTGCTGGTAGGAGTGTAAAATAATGTAGCTTCTTTGGAAAACTATCATTTTCTCAAAGGGTTAAAGGTAGTTATCATATGATTCAGCAATATATGCCCAAGAGAAATGAAAAATATTCACATAAAAGTTTGTACATGAACATTCATGGCTGTATTAGACAAAAGATGGCAACAACCCAAATGTCCATTAATTTTTGAATGGATGAACAAAACGTAGCATATCCATATAATGTAGTTTTATTTGTCTTAAAAAAGAAAAAGAAGTACTGACACATGCTACAATGTGGATAAGTTTTGAAAACATGCCAGGTGAAAGAAGCTAATCACAAAAGATCAAATAATGTATGATTTGATTTATATGAAATGTCCATAATAAGGAAATCTACAGAGACAGGAAGTAGATTAATGATTGCCAGAGACTGGGAGAAGAAAGGAGTGTGCAATGACTATTAATATAGTTTCTTTGGGGATCATGAAAACTTTTCTGACTCTGTTTACAGAGATGGTTACATAATTCTGAATATATTAAAAAGTGCTAAGTTGATCCAGGCATGATGGCATATGCTTGTAAGCCTAGCACCTGGGAGGCTAAGGCAAGAGAAAAGAATTTGAGGCTGTCTCCTTTGACACAATAAATTGGAAGCCAGCCCATACTACATTGTGATATCTTATCTCAAAAAAAAAAAAATGAATTTTACACTTGTTTTTTCAGTACTGGGAATTGAACCCCAGTCCTTTATACTTTTTTGTTTTTTAGACAGGGTCTCCCTAAATTGCCTCAGCCTCCTGGAGTCTGGGATTAAAGGTATGCGCTGCCATACATAGCTTGAATTTTATACTTTAAATGGCTGAACCATATGGTATATTAATTATATAATAAAAATATGAAAAACTAATAAACAGAAGCTTAGCATAATTTTTCAGAATACATATTACCTGCTTCTTGCTTTAAAATTTAAAAACAGAACTATAAAAGAAATAAAGCTGGAGAAGTTAATTTGCATAAAGATGCAAGCAAGATTAACGAGTTACTTGAAAACAGTCAATATCTTTTTATCCTTACTATAGATCACTGTACATGGCACATGACAGTAAATGTTCAAAACATGATCCTCCTGAATTGAATCAACTTTTTCTAGGCTTTAACACAAAAATACAGATACACTATCTTCCCTTCAAAAGAAAAAAGTACTTAGTAAATAACTGCACTTGAATCTATTGTTGCCTATATATTGTAGAATAATTCATGGCAACATATAAAACTGCTACCCAAAACACCTACATCTATTAGGAATGAAGGGAGCTAGGAATAGATGCTGGGAGGGAACTGGGAATGTAACCACGTACTATCTCCAATTACTTAAATGTGCATAGAGGAATATACCTGTTTCATTTAGGAGACATACCACGTGTATACTTTAAAAAAATAACTGATTTTATATCAAAGCCACTTAGGTTTACAATTCATTATCTACTGGAAAGGTTGAATTTTAAATAAGCTTAATGGGTACTTTAATTTCTTCATGAACTGCACATTTGTATTATTTGCTCCTTTTCTTATTGGAAAATACTGTTCCCTAATTACTGATTTTTAATAAAAGTACATATCAAGGTTATGTGCTGATATTTTGTCAGATGCTGTAAAAACTCCACTACCCCAGTTTGGCACTGTTTTTTTTTTATTTTGTTTTTACTTTGTATGTAGTCAAATCTTTCCATCCTTTTTTACTTTATGGTCTATGTCTGCATATCATGTTTTAAAAGACTTCCTCTTAAATATATGAAAAAGTGTTCAATCTCATCTTTAAAAAATTATTAATACAGATTTATAGTACATAATGATTATATTCATCATATGGAGTTGGTACATGTACATAACATATCTCAATTCTTTTTCCATCCCCTTCTCCTTCCCAGTCTCCCCCTCTCCATCTCTTGGTTCCCTTACCTTTTGCAAGAAATCAATCTTTTTTTTAAGAGAACACTACAAACTGCAAATACACTAAAGACAGTTTCATCTAACAGATGACAAGAAATCAAAAACTAGTAGTGCACTCTAATGAGTGTAAATTGATATGACTCCTATGGAAAATAAGTGGTCAAAGCTTTAAAAATTACAAATGCATGTATCTTTTGAAACCAACATTCTTTTGGAAATTTATCCACAAAGAATGTACTTTATGTCATAGAATAATACAGTCAAAATTATTAAAATGCTCAGTTTTGCTATGTATATTTTACCACAATAAAAATTTATGCATAGAAAATGTATTTGTATACTTGCAAAGTGACAGGTAAAACACTACCTGCTACATCAGTGTATTAGCAAAAGAGGAAACAACTCAAATGTCCATCATTAAGGGACTGCATAGACAAATCATAGAACATTTAGCACAGATTGTTACAATGTCATAGAAAAACATTGAGAAAGTGCTCTATTGACTGATGTGGCGAGACTGAAAATTCTTTAAAGAAGCATAGTAAAACACATAATGCAAATTTTACAAATCAGGTACATAACAGTGTATAGAGTATACCATTTATTTAAACAATGATAGATGACTAAAAATACATATTTTTAATTTGCTAACAAATCCATGAAGTTCTGGAAAGATATGTACAATTATAGTTGTTAGCTCAGTGTGGGAAGGGAGTAGGCGTAATACAGTGCAGGTAAGGGACAGCATATCTAATTATAATATTTATAGTTTTGTTTTGGAGCTACTTTACTACATTTCTTAAAAATTATATATAAATACTAGGAAGCTGAGACAGTAGAATCACAAGTTCAAGTCCACTCTGGAGAACTTAGCAACGTAAACCCTGTCTCAAAATAAAAATAAAAATAAATAATTTTTTAAAGATATGGGATGTAGTTCAGTGTGAAGACCCATATATATATATATATATATATATATATATATACACACACACACACACACACACACATATATATATATATATATGTTCTCCCCAGTCAAAGAATTATTTACACATTTTCATGTTGACTGATGTCTTTAAAATATTTATAGTTCCATTTTCTACCTTTAATTCATGTGAAATTTCTCTTGATTAATCTTTTAAGCAAATATTAATCTCTTTAACTCCCTTGAAAATAGCCAGCTATGGTAATTCACTTATTCACTATTCCATTCTCACCCCATCATAGATTCCAAACATCATCATCATAAACACAGAATTATTATTTTTGTACTTTAAAATACTGCATGGAGTTTTCTTTATATCCCTATTCTGTAATAGAGTTTAAATAATTGTAGCTCTAAAATTGATTTATTTTATATTATATAACATTTTCAACATGCATGAAGAGAATAAATTTATACATTTTTATATATTTTCCTGCAAGTACACCATCATTATTTTCCTTAAAAGACAACAGAAATGGCTAGTCTCATATTCCTTTATTTGAACTTTTAAATCTTGTTCTTTTTTTCATTTCCTTCCAAGATTCCCATTATGGTTTTACAAGAATTGTCTTAAATGCATAGATTAATTTGGAGATAAAAGACATTTTTATAATACCAAGTCTATGCCTTCAATTAGTCTCTTCTTTATTTGAAACTTTTATTATGTTTCTTGGTAAATTTTGTGGTATTTTTCATCTAAGCAACGCACATTTTAGAAGTTTACTCCTAGGAATTTCATACTTTTGGTTGAAATTCTTAATGGAAACTTTCTTCATTATATTTTCCAACTACTATTTCTCAAACATAGAGAGGGTATTGATTATTGTGTTATTTATTTTGTAACTGGCTGCATTATTAAAATCTCTTCAATAGCTCTAATTACATTTGTACTTGATTTACGACCATACTTTTAAATGTTGATCATTTGTCTCACAGATTGGCATAATTTGAGGGCCTGACCTTAAATCACATACTCAGAGGTAACTAAGTAATCAAATACCACTTAGTATGATTTGCTTTTATGTTAAATGAGTCTTACCCTAAAATAGAAAAGGGCTTTGACATAAAATCTCATTTTCCTCATTACAGGATTAGACTAGGATTTCTTAGCATGGCACTACTGACATTTTGGGCCAAATAATTCTTGGTTGTATAGCACTGTCCTGTGCACTGAAGGATGTTCATTTAGCAGGATCTCTGGGCTCTATTTAGTAACATCTCTCCAGTTTTGTCAAACAAAAATGTCTTTAGATACAGCTAAACATTCCCAGGGAGAAACAAGAGAGGCAAAATCACCACCAGTTGAAAATCACTAGAATAGAGGAAGAGTCTGATATTATAATTTCCTCCATTTAGTGATATAAGGATACCAAATAAACCTTCTTTTGTGTTGAAGAATATAGAAATGCGGAGGCTCCATCTAAAGTCTGCAGTTTCCCAAAAATGTCCGTTGATTTCTCTCACTTTGGACTGGTTTGTTATTTCCTGATTTCTAGACTCACTTTTTTATTAAAGAGAATAAAACCAAACAAAATAAAACAGAATAAAACCAATCAAAACAAAACAGTGAAAGTGATTCAGGACTTCAAAACAGGAAAATAGGAAATTAACAATTGCTGCCATAATGCCTCTTGTTATCTCCAAAATTGCAGCCCATACCATCAGACATAATAAAATCAAGCAAAACAGAACAGAATAAAGCCAATGAAAACAAAACATTCAATAAGACTAAACAACAAAACACCAAAACAGTGAGAACAATATTGAATTTCAAAAATAAGACATAAGAGAATTCCCCTTTGTTGCTGTATTGCATATTGATATGCTCTAAATAGATGCTCAGGCTACCAGCTTTAGACCTGCAAAGTCAATCAAACAATACAAGCATTAAATTGTTTTTCTACCTCAGTTACCATCAAGTAAGTCTGTGTTCCTCTGAATCAGCCAGGTGCTTGGGGGTGGGACTCGGCTTTTTTTGTTTACCTGTCCATGCCCCGGCTGGCTTCCTGTTTGTCTTCCTGGCCCATGGCTGCCGCTGGCTCATGGGAAGGGTGCTTCTTGTTTCTCCTTCTAGACTCATCTTTCAAGTGGAATTAAGGCTAACTGCTAGGGTTTCAACTTAATTTGATGATTTAAGAGTTGTAGAAACAAGATTCAACATGGCTGACTAGAGGAGTTATATCAGAGATACTCACAGAAGAGTCACTGAAAATACAGGTATGCTGAAATGGTGGTGATACTTACAGCCTGAGACAGAAAATTAATCCAAAAGAACGTACATGTAGACCAAGAGAAGCAGCGCCACCACGGCTGGTCTTTACGGACCATGCTCCTGCTCCTCTTGGGGGCAGTCATCATGAAAGTTTCCCAAACAGTTTAAAGGACTGAACTAGTGTTGCAGAGGCCAGCCTCTGGGCAGACTCTACATATATTGGCCCCTTCTCCCCATAACCATCCCCTAAACACTGGAGAATGCTGCATACGTACAGCATCTACTCCCAGGGATCACTACTGCAGGCAAGGGAAGCCTTCCCTATCATAGGCAGTGAGAAGATAAACGCAGTGAATGCCAACCACTGAGCCCACAGTGGACCCACCACTGATCACATCCCTAGAGATGAAAAGGAGTGACCCTGGTCAGTTAGTCCAGTGACCTCTTCCCTGTCATTTCCACAAAGATCAGAAAAGTCTGAGCTAGCTAAAAATCTTGAATAGCGACCGTCTCACACTGGAGGGGATGGGTGGTGGGTTTAAAAGAGTCTCTAAACCAAGCCTGGGAACCATGTCAGATTCTGCTTCCTACCTGGAAAGAGGAATTCTGTTGAAAGTGTCAGTTGGAGATTTGAGTTTAAAGGAAAAGACATGTCAAACTGGGGCAGAGAACTGCTGGTGACAAAAAAAAAAGTTTTGCCCAGCACAAAGGGAAACAGCATAGGACATGGGCAGAAGGTGAAGGAGTGCTTAGTATCAGAAAAACAATTTCACATCCTCCTCCTCTCAAATTAATTGAGGTGGTAGGAGCACCAAACAGAGACAAAGTACAGAAGTTAACCATGTTCAAAGCATAGCCTACATTAAAAGTTGGAATCAAATAACCTGATGCCCCTCACCACAGACAGAGTGAAAACTGGCGTACCTCCATGCAAACAGACCACAACTAAGCCAAGAAGGGAGCTGTGTGAATAGTCAAGTTTTACTGCATAATGGTGACATGGAAATCATATGCACATTCTTTTGTTAAAGTGTTTGATCTGAGTTCCAGGCAGATTGTGCATGTGTGTGTGTGTTATTTTTCTTTCTGCTTTGATGTAGGTGTTGTTTATATTCTCACTCTTTTCTCCCTTCTGTAGCAATACTATTTTCTAATTTTGTACACATTTACCCCACTTTTTAAATTCTCGTTTTCAAGATTTTCTTTTTATATATTCTGTTCTCTACTAGTTTTTTCTATCTTCTCTGGTATTAAACTTCTGTTCTCTAAATTCTATTGTTTTGCTCATCTTTATTTTACCTAGTCCCTCATCTTCCCCTGCCTCTTCTTCACCTTACAGGAAAAATCAATAGGTTCTTGCAACTTTACAGTTTTCTTCAATTCCAAAATACACCTAGGTCTTCCTGTATCCCACCCCAACAAGCATCTTCTTAAAAACTTCAACACTAACCCTTTGCTTTAACTATAAAAGACCTCCAACAGAGTCTGGCCCCCTATTTAATATTTGCCTATTATAATTTTTTCTCTTCCTACTGACACCCCTCTTTTCCCATTCCTCCATTTTTTCCCTTCCTTTCTACTTCCATATGGCAAACTGGCTTCTAATAACAATATAGCATAGCTTATAAAGGGTACTGATAAAGGGTGAAAGTGTATGTGTAAGGTTTAACACATATGATTGATATATAATTAGATCTGATAATGCTGGTGATACAACCAGTAGTAATTCTTTCTTCACAACAGAGCAAACGGGTCTAAACCATTTAAATTCAATAGCTGAAGATGTGAATGAACACTATCTGTGGACAAATAAAGCCACAAACACATTACCAGAAGACATATTATACCAAAAAAGATTGTTATATGAACAACAATCTCTCCTCACACTATTTGACCTCAGCCTTCAACATCAAACACACACACACACACACATCACACACATGCACAGACACACAAACAGATAATAAAAATAAAAGATGTCTTAGTTACTTTTCTCATTGCTGAGACAAAATTAACTGGCACCCAAAGTTAAAAGAGGAAAAGTTTATTTGGCTCACAGTTTGTAGAAGTTTAATTCATATTTGGCTGGCTCCAAGTCAGGGTGGCATGGCAGAGAGACAATGCAGAGGAGAAACAGTTCATGGCAGGAAGAATGCAGCAACCAGCAAGTGACAAGTCACAAACAATGACCCTCTTTCTGTCCCTTACATTTTATCCAGGCTACTCACCCTTAGGGCAAGTAGCACTAATATCCAGGGTAGAACACCCTTAAAATTCTACCCAAAACTATGCCAAACCAATTCATAGACCGATTCAGTCTCACACACCCTTGAGCACAGCATCACACACTCCAGCTCCAACCACCTCCAAAAAGCTCCACCTTTGACTGCATGCAGCTTTAGGGAGATATCTAGACACAAACTATAGCAAAGGGTCCCCAAGGTCTCCCAACTGTCCCAAGGCAGATTTAAGGGGCACCAGTGGAGAGGAAAACAAACACCAGGAAGTAAAGATTTACAAACTGATTAAAGAAGAGGTAAAGAAACTTGCAGAGTTCAAAGAGGACATGACTCAAATTTCATGGAACTATCATAAAACTAATATGGATATGGGAGAAACAAATGCACAAATGAAAGAATTGAATAAAATGCTTCAAAACATGAGTGAAAAATTTATCAAACATATAGACTTCACAAAAACATGTCAGAAACACCAGAATTTTTTTTAAAAAGCTTATGTACAATTGATAAACTGCAGAAGTGACCAATGTGAAGCCAAGTTTTCTAAAATCAAGGACAAAACAGTACATTACAATAAATTTGTTGGAGAGGCTTTAAATGTGATAAGAGAGCAAGAAAAAAAGTCATCCAACAGCATGTAGACAATGCTAAGAAGACCAACCTCAGGCTAATTGGAATTAGAAACTAGAAGACAGCACACATGAAGAAAAAAATTTGTTTAGGCAAATCATAATGGAAAAGTTTCCAAGTGTGAGGAAAGATTTCAAAATACATTAAGCAAGGCTTAGAGAACACCAACTAACTGCCATGAAAAAAGAAACTCTCTATGAAACATCTTAGTCAAAATATCAAGTATCCAGCAAAAAGACAGAATCTTAAAAGCTGTCAGAGAAAAGCAAAACTTCATGTACACAAGTAAATCAATTAGTATTACAACAGACTTCTCAATGTAAATTTTAAAACTAGAAAAGCCTGGAATGAAGTATTTCAAGTCTAAAAGTAAACAACTTCCAACCCATATTAATGTACCCTGAAAAAATTTCTTTCAAAATAGATGGAAATAAAGGACATTCCATGAAAAAGAACAACTTAAGAAATACATAAACACGAAACCAGCACTACAACAAATACTCAACAAAGTCCTAGACAAAGCCAACAAAGCCAAAAATTCACATGTAATGAATACATTGAATGAGGGAAATAGATAAACAAAAAGAGAAAAATAAAGAAATCATCAACAGAAAGAGAATACAATTCCAGGAATAAATTAGTTCCCCTCAGTAACTCAACTTCAATGATCTCAACTCTCCAGTTAAAAGACATACATTGGTAGAGTGGATCAAAAACAGCAGAATACAACAGTCTGTTGTATTCAAGAAATTCATCTAACCCAAAAGATATTCATAGATTAAAAATCTAAGGATAAAAAACAATATTTCATGCACCAGGATCCCAAACGCAAGCAGGGGTAGCAATTTTACTCAAAGACAAAGTGAACTTCAAGCTAAATCTGGTCAGAAGAGGCAAAGAAACTCACTATATGTGAATTAAGATAACAATCCAACAGGAAGAGATAACACTTGTAAAAATATATGCACTCAATACTGGAACACAAAACTTCATAAAATGCATACTGCGGGATATAAAAGAACAAATAAACACCTAAAGAATCTTAGTTACTTCAACATCCCACTTTTACAAAGAGATAGATCAACTAAACAAAAAAATCAACAAAGAAATATTAGACCTGAACCACACCTTTGAACAAATTACATAATAGATACCTACAGTGTTCTACTTTACTACAACAGAATTTGCATTGTTCTCAACAGCACAAAGAACTTCGTCCAAAACAGACCACATACTAGTCCACAGAGCTTGCCTTCTAAATACAAAATAATCAAAAGCATCCCATGTTGACTATCAGACCACAGTGCACTGAAACTAGAAATCAATCACAAAAGAAACCACAGAATTTATAAACACCTGGAAACTTAATAACGAAAGCCCAAACACTCAATGAGTCACAGAAAAAATTAAACAATTTCTGAAGTCAAATGACAATGCCAGTACAACACCCCAGAATCTATGGAATACAATGAAAGCAGTACTAAGAGGTAAGCTGATTGCAAACAATGCTCACATTAGAAAAACAGAGCAAGCTCAAATATAAATAGCCTAACAATAAACTTCAAGATACTAAGAAAAAAAATCCAAAGCCAAGCCAAATTTAAGAAGGCAAATCATAAAGATCAGAGTAGTAATTAATTAAATTGAGATTTAAAAATAAAGAGTTAACAAATAAAAGAGCTGATTCTTCAAAAGAATAAACAAAAAGATAAAACCTGAACCACTTACCAAAAGAAAGAGGAAAAATACTCACATAAATGCAATTACAAATGAAAAAGCCAAAATCATGACAGACAGCATCAAAATTCAGAAGATAGAAACTACTATGCAAAATTGTACTCAAAGAAACTGGAAAATATTGAAGAAATGAAGAGATTTCTACACTGATATGAATTGCCAAATCTAAATCAAGGAAACATAAAAAGTCTGAAAAATCCAATAACAAGCAATGAAATTAAGGCAGTAAGAAAAAAACCTACCAAATGAAAAAGCCCAGAGCTTGACAAATTCACTGGTACATTCTATAAGATGCTAAAGGTTATAACACCAACGCTCCTCAAACTCTTCAATGAAATTGAAAGAGAAGGATTGCTTCCAAATTCATTTCTGGAAGCCAGCATTACTAGGACTCCAAAATCAGAAAAAGACTCAACCAAAAAAGAAAACTAGAGACCAATCTTCTTAATGAACATAGATGCAAAAATCTTCAGGAAGATATTGACAAATAGAATGCAAAAAATCATCAAAAGGATCATACATCATGACCAAGTAGGTTTCATCCCAGGGCAGCAAGGATGGTTCAACATACACAAATGAATAATTATAATACACCACATAACCAGAAGTAGTGATAAAAAGCATATTGTTCATATCCATAGATGCATAAAAAGCCTTTGAGAAAATCCAACATCTATGCATGATAACCCTGAAAAAAATAGGTATACAATTTGATTAAAAAAAGCTATTTATAACAAACCAATGGGCAATATCATATCAAATGGGGAAAACCTGAAAGCTTTCCCTCTAACATGAGGAAAAAGGCCCAGGGATATCACTCAGCGGCGCAAGCACCTGCCTGGCAAGTGTGAGGTTGTGAGTTTGACCCCTGGTACGAATAAATAAATACAATGAGGAAAAAGAGAACAATGCCCACTATTACGCCTGCTGTTCAACACAGTTCTCGAAATATTAACCAGGGCAATCAGGCAAGAGAAAGAAATAAAACAAATAGATACAGGAAAGTAGGAGGTTTAGTTATTGTTATTTGTAGATAACATGATCCTCTACATAGAAGGACCAAAAAACTCCATGAAAAAGACTCAGTATTAATAACCAAATTCAACAATGTAGGAGGATACAAAACCAACACAGACAAATCAATAGTGTTCCTGTACACCAATAATGAACTCACTGGGAAGGACATCAGTAAAACAATTCCATTCAGAATAGCATCAAGAAAAAATAAATACTTAGGAAATAACCTAACCAAGGAAGACAGATCTCTACAATGAAAACTACAGTACTCTGAAAAAGAAGATTAACAAGGACATAAAAAATGTAAATATATCCCCTGTTCCTATAGAGACAGAGCAAATATTGTCAAAATGGTCATATTACCAAAACCAGTGTATAGATTTAATGCAATCTCAATCAAAATACCTACAGCTTTCTTCATAAAACTAAAAAAAATCTTAAAATTCATATGGAACCCAAAAAGACCTTGAGAAAAAAACAATCCTGGGCGACAATAGCAAAGTAAGAGACATAATAATACCTGACTTCAAGTTATACTACAAGACTACAGTGATTAAAAAAAAACATGGTATTACACAAAGGTAGGCATGTATAATAATGGAACAAAATAGAGAATGCAGAAATAACCTTAGGCACATTCAACTATTTGATCTTTGTTTTTTGGTTTTTTTTTCTGCTCGTTTGTTTGTTTTTGCACGGGGGATCGAACTCACAGCCTCACGCCTGCCAGACAGGCGCTTAAGCCACTGAGCCAAACTCCCAGCCCTAGTTTTTTGAGGCAGGGTTGCACTATGTAGCTCAGGTCGACCTTGTGCTCACGTTGTAGCCCAGGCTGGCCTCGAACTCACAATGCTCCACCTACCTCAGCCTCCAGAGTGCTGGGATTAAAGGCATGCACCACCATGCTTGGCTGCTATTTGATCTTTGACAAAGGGGCCAAAACAATTCACTGGGGGAAAGACAGACTCTAACAAATGATGCTGGGAAAACAGGCTATCCATGCACAGAAAATTGAAACTAGACCTATATCTCTCACCATGTCAAATACCTAAACATTAGATCAGAAATAATATGTTGGAAGAAAAATTAGGTAACACACTTGAAGTCACTGGTGTAGGCAAAGATTTTCTAATCAAAACTCCAAATGCACAAGAAATAACAGCAAGAATAAACAAATGGGATTATAACAAATTAAAATGCTTCTGTACAGCAATGGAAACAACCAACAGAGTGAAGAGACAACTTACAGAATGCGAAAAAATTTTGATCAGCTACACCTTGGAGAGAGGACTAAACTCTACAATATTTAAGGAACTCAAAAAATCGGATATCCCAAAATAAAAGACCTAATCAAAAAATGTGTAACTGACATGAACAGACACTTCTCAAAAGAAAAAATACAAATGGTCAATAAATATATGAATAAACGATCAGCTTCCCTGGCTATTAGAGAAATGGAAATTAAAACAACAATGAAATTTCATCTTACTCCAAAAAGAATGGCAATCATCAAGAAATTAAATAATAAATGCTGGTATAGCCACGAGTGAAAGAGGAGCCCTTCTACATTGGTGATAATGTAAACTAGTACAACCATTATGGAAATTTCTCAAAAAGTTAAAAGTAGAAATTCCATTCAAGCTACCCTTCTAGGTAGCTTCCTGAAAGTTAAAGATGGCATAGTACAGTGATACATGTATACCAATGTTTACAGTAGCACAATTCATAACAGCTAAATCCTGGAAGCAGTCTTTATGTCTATCAATAGACAAATGTATAAAGAAAATGATATCTATACATAATGAAATACTACTTGACTATAAAGAATAATAAATTGGAGACATTTGTAGGAAAACTGATGCTTCTTGAAAATATAATATTAAGTTAAATAAATCAGACACAAAAGCCTAAATATCATATGGGTATAATAAGACACCCCAACAACTCAGCTAGTATATCACAGAAAGTCCAGAGGCAGGTTTTTTTATCCCCTGGGGTAGTCAATGAACCCCATCCTTACATTGCCAGCAGAATTCATGTAAGGGACAGGAATCACCCCACACGCCTGGCAGTAAATAAGACCCCAAATATCCACTGTGGCCAAGTCAAGAAACTGTTCTTCTCCCACCTTGAGGAGCCAAGGCAGCACCCTTCAGCCAAACAATCTCATATAAAGCGGGCTAAAGCAAAAGTTTTAAATTATATCTAGATTTTCAGACCAAAACATGGAAACGTCACTGAAAAGCTTCAATCAGTAATAACTTATCCTACCAAGAGCCAGGAAGATCACAAACTGAAAGAAAATATTATAAATAGATGCCAGTATCAAGGTGACAGAAATGTTACAATTATCTAACCAAGATTTTAAAGCATTAATGATGAAAAACACATCAACAAGCAATTTAAAACCCATTGAAACTAATGCAACAAAATCATCCTCAGCAGGGAAGGGTGGGGGAACGGTAAAGAAAAAAGAAAAAAAAAAAGAAAAGAAAAGAAGCCCATCAAAGAAACGGAAGTTATAAAGGAAACAAAATGTAAATTTTAGAATTGAAAAATACAGTAACTGAAACACAAAATCTCGGTAGAAGAACCCACCAGCAGACAAGGTGGTGTAGACATAAGAATCACCGAGTTAGTTTATAAATAATAGAAATGATCTCATCTGAACAGACAAAAATACACTGAAAAAAAGTAACAAACCATCAGGTCCTGTGGGAATACAACAAAAGACCTAACATTCTCGTCATCTCACACAATAAAAGAAAGCTAAAAAATAACAGCTAAAAGAAATAATATCTGAAAGTTTATTTGGCAAGGGCATGAACTAATAAACTACAACAAAATCAGAGCAAAAAGGATAAATCAAAATAAATCTATATACAGGCACATAGTTGAATTTGTGAAAACTAAATATATAAAAAAAATATTTTTCAAAGTAGCAAAAGAAAAATGGCATCTAACCAATAGAAAATTATTTGAATGGCAATGGATTTCTCATGAGAAATTGTGGAAGCACATAGGAAGTATAACACTTCAAATACTAAATACTCGTCAACTTATAACTAATGAAATATCCTCCAGTAATGAACAGGAAATCAGAACACTGAAAGATGAAGGGAAATTCAGAGAATTTTGTTGATAGCAACCATCTTCACAAACAGTTAAAGAAAGTTCTCTAAAGAGAAAGAATACTATATAAGAATGAATAAGGAATGATTTTGGAACCTGAGGAAGGAAGAAACAAGCAATAAAACAGCAAAAATTATCAGTAAATAAACAGCCTTTCTTTCTTATCTTGAGTTTTTTTAATTATTGTTGATAGTTGAAGCAAAAAAGTGCAACTTTGTCTGATGTGGTTCTAAATATGTGTAGAGAGAATATTTAAGACAATTAAGAGAATATTTAAGACAATTATAAATGGGAGAAGGTTAAGGGACACACATGAAGAAAATGTTTCTACATTCCATTCAAATTGGTAAAATGACAACACTAATAAACTGCATACATAATACTTAGCGCAACCACTAAAAAAAGTTATCCAAAGAGATACTTTCAAAAACACTATAGAAGGGCTGAGGATACAGCTCAGTGGCACAGCTCCTGCCTGGCAAGTGCAAGGTCCTGAATTTGATTCCCAGTACTACAAAAAAAAAAAAAAATCACCAAAAACACTACAGAAAGATAGAGTTTCTTTTAAGAGACGTTAGGTAGCCAACAGGAAATCAGGAAATGGAAAACAGAAATGAAAAAAACATAACAAATGAGATAAGAAAGAGATGACAGACTAAGGACAACAATAATTATAAGTGGCCTATATATACTAATTAATAAAGAGACTGGCAGAGTGAACTAGAAAACATTGTCTAACTACATGCTGTCTGCAAGAAACTCATTTTGAAAATAATAAGCAGGCTGAGAAATTAAAAATTAAAGAAATCTACCATGCAATATTAAGAGTAGGTATATTATTATCATATAAAGTAGATTTCAAAGCAAAGAAAATTATCATAAACATAGGATCGCATCGCATAATGACAAAAGGGCCAGTCCTCTAAGATGTCTTATATATCAAATGTGTGTATGTCAAACAACAGAGCTCAAAGATATATCAAACAAAACTGAAAAGAGAAATAAATTCATTATTACACAGAATAAACACTTTCCTCTTGCCAGGTTTTACAGTGAGTCAGAAAATGAGCAAAGGTATCAAAGAACTCAAAAACAGCATTAACCATCATGATATAATTGGCATTCACCCAACAAGGCAGAGAATACATACTTTTCAATTATCTATGTAACAAATACAGTACCAAGATCAATCATGTTAGGCCACAAAAAATCTAAACAAATTTAAAATAATTTAAAAATTAAAATGATATTGAATGCGTTTTCCCATTGCAATCATATCAAACTAGAAATAAGTAACAAAAAGTTAACAGGAAAATTTCCAAACATTTAGAAACTAAACACACTTCTAAAATGCTCAACACAGAAAGCCCAAAGAAAATGAAAAATACAAAATACTGAATGAAAATTAAAGTAGATAATATCAGTATTTGTGCAATGCAGTTAAAACAGTACTGATAGGTAAATTTATAGCATAAAGTAGACCTTTATTAGAAAAAAAGTTTAATTAATAATTTTTACTCTCAAGAACCTAGAAAAGGAATAGCAAAACAAGCTCAAAGCAAGCAGAAGAAAAAATTAAAAGGCAGAAACCAATGAAATTGAAAACAAAAATAGAAAGATAAATGATAGTTTATTTTTAAAAGATCAATAAAATAAAATTTAACATTAGAAAAAAATCATTTGAACAGCACAGCAGTGAAATATGAATAATTAAAATCATATTATCCTAATGGCATTACCCAAATCCTTATGCAAAAAGGAGTCCTATAATAAATTGCTATTTTTTTGACTGAACAAAAGGACTGACAAGAAATACGCACTGGAAAAGATGCCATTATCATTAGCTATCATTAGCCATCATGGAGATTGCAAATTAAAACCACAATATAATATCATTATCTACAAGAAGCTCACACTTAAAAAGTAGTGATAATACCAAATGATAGTGTGAATACTAAGAAGCTGAATCACAAAAATATTGCCAGTGAGAATGTAAAATGGTACAGTCAACATCAGAAACAATTTTGCAGCTTCTTATAATACTGAATATTAAAAATTTTTTTAAAAATAAAATACAAAAAAGCCTGAATATGCAACTGTCATACATCCCAGTGATTGCATACTTGGGTATTTACCCCAGAGAAATGAAGACATGTTCACAAATTTAATAAACAAAAACCTGTACACAAATATTTATAGTAGATTTACTTATAATAGCCAAAACATAGAAACAATGCAAATATCCATCTATAGGTTCTATAGTTTAAACGTGTTCCCCAAAGATCATCTGTGTAAAAAATTAATCCCAATACAATCATATTAAGAGGTGGAACCAAAAGAAACAACTAGGTAATGAAGACAATGCTTTCATGAATAGATTCGTGTTGGTACTGTGATAGTAGGTTCATTATAAGATGATGATTTTAACCAATTTTCCTCTCTCTCGTCCACATGATATTTTCTGCCATGTGAGAACACAGAGTGAAGGCCTTTACTAGATATAGGCCCCTGTACTTGTAGGCCTCCAGAACTGTAAGACATAAATTCATAAGTTACCCAGTAACTCAGATATTGTTATAGCAATACAAAATGGACTCCATCAATGGACAACTAGTTAAAACTATAGTAAACCCATACAACTGGATAGTATGAAGCAATAAAATGAAATAAAGAATTGATACAACCATCTGGGACTCTCCATAAAATTATGCTGAGTGAAAAAACCCATTCCCAAAAGACTAACTACTATATGGCTCAGTGCATATAACTCTTCTGTATATATGTTGCTGGGGGTTGAATTATGTAACTATTTTGAAATGACAATTATACTAAAGGAGAACAGATGGTTGCTAAGCTAAAAGTAGAAAAGTGAATACTACTATAAGAGGGCAAAATGAGAGAGGGAGACTTGCAGTGATACAGATATTCTACACATATCCTGACTATATCAGTATCTATCCTGGTAGTGATATTGACTAGTTGTGCAAGAAAATCTGATGAAGATTTATGAGATCTATCTGTATTATTGCTTACAACTGCAAGGGAATCTACAATTATGTCAAAATAAATTCTTAATTTTAGATTAAGGTTAGGTGTTTTTAGAATAATTTAAAACATTTTATATATCTATAAAAATGTAAGAAAATGTTTATACAAATATCAAAAGGCCAAAATATTGCAATTACATATAAATGGAGAAAAGATAAGCACTCTACTAGAAAACTGAGCAAAGGACACAAAGAGGAATTTCATTTTCTCTCTCTCTCTCTAACTCTTTAGCACACAAATATAATTAATCAAAAAATAACTTAAAATGAAGTTAGTCTTACTACTAATCAATTGATGCAAAAGAAGATGATAAAAAACATACTTTCATTGTAAATCACTAAAGCTTAACAAACAAGATGGATAACATCCAACATAGGTGACACTGCAGTAAAATGTACATTTTCATGAAAACAATTAGCTAACATGCATTGAGTAACTATTACTCATCAGACAAAGTCCTAAGCATTTTACCAATATTAACTTAAGTACTGAGAGGTTAGAGTAATTTGCTCAAGATCATAAAACTAGGAAATGACAGAGCCAATGCTCAAATATTTGTTTTCTAGTTATTTTCTAATATCAGATATGCATTATTTGTAACATCAAAAATTCATTTGTGTACAGTAAAAAGGATGTCCCTAAGGTACTAACCAAATATTTTAGTTTCATCATTTCAATGTTCCACTTCTCTCTTATTCCCTACAACACCATACCAACCGATAAAAATTGATATAAGCACCACTAAAAATCATATGTCAATTATTTCTATATTGCCTACAGTTTTAAAAGTATTTTTTCCTTTTTGGTTATTTCCAAAAGATCTTAAAACATAATTTAATAAAATGTACTATAAAGTAAAATGCATTAACATCTCACTCAGTGTAATTGCCAAGTTCTAAAATATCTGAGGCATCTATAATAAAAAAAGATTACACGACTTATAAGCCAGAGCTCTTTATTAACTGTATTTTGGTTTAGCAAGGTAATGAATATGTTCTCATCGATGCTTAATACAAACTAAATGTATTTTATTGAATCCTAATTATTTAGAAACTGCCAACCCATAAATAGCATGTAAGATGTCACTACAGCCAAAATATTCCCCAACCATGTCTTCTAATTGTATCATAATAATCTCTAAAACTTTATACTAAAAATACCCATTCCTGTTCTTTCTTATTTTCTGATAAATTTCACTTTAGAAGTTTTATTTTTCAAAAGAAAAAATTTTCAAAAGATTTTGAAGAAATACTTATAAAATACAAGTATTAAATAATTCAACAAAACAATTCAATATAACTGCCAATTATTCTAGGTTATTGGTTCTTAAAAGCATAACTTTTTCTAAAACAAACACTGCTGGGTTCTAAATCTGAAACTACAAACCAAATGGAGAAGTTTGTATTTAATGATGTGATGATCCCACATTCATCAACAACACTAACGTCCAAAAAGAGAAGTGACATTTGGATTTCAATCAAATAAAAACCTCAAAACCAATTTTAAATATTCTACTTCTTCACTCAACAGTGAAGTTCAAATCTTACACATGTACTGTCAAGGTTGAAAAGAACAACTGCCTGTGCAGCAATTGTTCCACTACAGGTCTGAGTAGCAGGAATGAAGGGTGATCTTGTAAATGCTATTGATTGAGCTGCATTTTCCAAGAAGACGTATGGAAACTTGTGCTCCCAGTCTGAGATATGTTTCTACTATTAAAAGAAAAGCCTATGGGTAAGGCAGACTGAATAATAGAAGTGACAGCAGAGCCAAAAACAAAAGAAATGGATACTGTCACTCAATGTGATAAAGCATTTCTGATTACAGCCTTATTAACGGTGCTATTACCAAGCCCAGAAGTCCTTATAAACACTGAAAGTTGTTTAGAAGCATGTTTTCCAAATTTAATTTTGATGCATTTATCCTAAACAGAAAAATGGAAAACAATGTAACAATTCCCTGACACAAGAAATGGTAGCTAGGTCACATAGCTCCTGTCAAATCTTTAAACATGAACAATTTACAAGATTTTGCTCTCTAGGTTATTTCATCTCAATGCAGAAAGTTAGATAAGCAGACATCAGCCCATGAATACTTGTGCAGAGCTCCTTGTTTGCTCATCCATAGATAAAGGTATAATATGATTCACTTTCAAGGGAAAAAGTTTTAAAATGTTTTGATGGCGAAAGAGTAGTTCGAAAATTCTTGTTTTCAAAGAAAACTCACGAATTCGGAAAATATTTTAGTCAACTGTCCCTCAGACAAAGGACTTCTATCTAAAACATATAAAGAAGTTTAAAAAATCAGGCCCCTAAAATTCAAGGACCCAACCCAAAAATGTGCATCTGAGATGAATATACACTTCTCAGAGGAAGAAATATGAATGGCAAATAAATATATCAAAAAATGTTCAACATCAATGGTCATTCGGGAAATGAAAATTAAAACAACACTGAGATTCCATCTCAACCCAGAAAGAATGGCCAAGGTCAAAAAATCAACCAATAAAAATCCTGGAGGGGCTGTGGGGAAAAGGAACTCTTTGCCACTGTTAGTAGGAGTGTAGGCTGCTGCAACCACTGTGGAAGTCAGTGTGGAGATTCCTCAAGAAGCTAAGATTAGAGATTCCATTTGACCCAGCTATCCCGCTTCTGGGCATTTTCCCAGAAGAATTGAAAACATCATACCACAGTGATATTTGCGCACCCATGTTTATAGTAACACAATTTGTAATAGCCTAATCTTGGAAACAACCCAGTGCCCATCAATGAAGGAAGGGATAAAAAGATGTGGTATGTTTACACAATGGAGTACTACTCAGCTATCAAGAAAGATTGCATCAAGACTTTTATAAGTAAATGGACACGACTTGAGACCATACTCATAAGTGAAATAAATCAAACTCAAGTGTAAAATACCATATTGTCTCCCTAGTGTAAGAAACTGAAAAACTATATGCGATCCAAATTCTACAATAAATACTGTGTAAGAGTAAGAAACTGCTCAAAGAGGAAAAGTAATTGGAATAGAGGAAAGGAGGAAAGAAGGAAGGTAAAAGGAAAAAGACATAAATTTGTATTTATGTATACATAAGATAGCTAAAATGACTATACTACTAAATGTATTAGTTATTGGAAAAGAGCAGTTAATACTCATATGATTAGATCAATTTTACATATCTATATCTGTTAATCTAAACAACCCTTTTGAAGGTAACGATATGCAATATTACAACCATTGTCAAGTTCCTATCATCTTGTTTTGTAAACCTATACTGTTGTATTGGATTTGTTGTGGTTGTTTGTTTTTCTCTCTTGCTTTTTGTTTTTCTTTTCTGTGTCTTTTTTCTCTTAAATAAAAAAAATTTTTTTGTTTTCAGTAGACACAATAAGACACGTATTTCCTCTTTATCCTAGTCTGGCAGACTTTATTAAATAACATAAATTTTTCTTTTAGTCACAAAGTCAAACAAGAAGCGTCTCTCTAATAAAATTTTTGAATTTTTTAATATACTTTATGATCCATGAAAGATGCTTCAATATTTAAATTACCCCTCCTAAGGAAGACTGTTTAGCACTCAATTGCAAGTTATTAGATAACTACAATAGGATGTGGAACAATTCCAGAGGGAGTATTCTAGCTTTTTTGAGACCAGATACAGATTCAACTGGAGGCATTAAATGAGTGTATATTCCTTTGAGGATAGTTTCCCTCTTGCCTAATTTCAAAATTATATATGTTAAAATCCAGTGAGCTCGGGAGGCTGAGGTAGGCGGAGCGTTGTGAGTTCGAGGCTGGCTTGGGCTACAACGCGAGCGCAAGGCCGGCCTGAGCTACACAGTGCGACCCTGCCTCAAAAAACCAGGGCCGGGAGTTTGGCTTAGCGGCTTACGCGCCTGTCAGGCAGGCGCGAGGTTGTGAGCTCGATCCCCGGTGCCACAAAAAAAAAAAAAAAAAAAAAATCCAGTGAGTACCCCAAAATAAAGGGAGACCACAGATCACAATTCAAGTGCCTTGGGTCTCAAATCTGAGATGGCTTCAATTTATAAGACTATTTTGGGAATTAGTTGCATAATTTCAAGTAATTGACTTAGAAATGCCACACTGTTTCTTTACCCTGTGCATGTTCTAACGTTTGTCTCTGAGAGACAATTCCTTTTGTAGCCACTAAAAGAATCAGAAAATGTTTTGCTCTTACCCTAAGGAAAGTCTCATTCCTACTTGGGCAAGAGTTGATGCAACTGATTTTCCAAAGTTAATCCTGTAGTCTATATAACTGGAGTTGGATTGCTGAATGACAACAGACTGGTGGACTATGAAGATGTATTTGCAACTGGTTGGGATGGAGTCCTCAAACTACACCCAGCTACAGCAGATGCAAAGTAACACTGTAATTGAAGTGGTAGTGGTTGTCTTTGCAGAGCCAAATGTGAACTCAGATGCAGAGGTTTTCCTCCAAAATTAAATCTGTTACTGACTCAAAACCCTAAAAGAGAGCAAAAAAGGGAACGGAAGAAAAAAAACTGAGATCTCAACAAGACCTCCATATGAATATGATGGATGGAGGCCACATCAGACTCATGCCCCCCATACTCCAAACTCCTAGAAATACTAGCTAAAATCATATGATAAGAACATATTTAGAAATACAAAGCAAAATTTTTCCCAAGGAAAGATAATAACCCAAGTGTTAAGCAGAGAGGGAATTTTTATTTATGAGCAGAAGCTAAAGATGCATAGCTTATGACCTAAATGAGATACGTACCTCAATAGATTGAAGTAGTCTGAGCTGAGTACAATTTGAGGCCACATGGTAAGGCCACAGGCTCTTCAATCAGCAAAAATTTATTGAAACTTTAATCTGGAAATATCTACAGGAGGGTAGAAAAGACTAGGGAGACATGTGGAAACCCCAAACTGGCTCAGAAAATATGCACAGATGGCTTGAATTCAATCTACCTTTGCAGTATGGAAAAGTCAAATTAAAATGTGAACATAAAAACTGGTTAGGGCAGCCAGGCATGGTGGTGCACGCCTTTAGTCCCAGCACTCAGGAGGCTGAGGTAGGAGGAGCGTTGTGAGTTCAAGGCCAGCTTGGGCTACAAAGCGAGCACAAGGCCGGCCTGAGCTACATAGTGCGACCCTGCTTCAAAAAACTAGGGCCAGGAGTTTGGCTCAGTGGCTTAAGTGCCTGTCTGGCAGGTGTGAGGTTGTGAGTTCCATCCCTAGTGCCGCAAAAAAAAAA
>RJWM01027687.1:12913-26490 GCA_004363535.1 Dasyprocta punctata | reverse complement strand
TTCCTTCCTCCTTGGAGATGTCCTTGAAGTGACTCCCAAGTCCTGCTCAGTTCCGGCTCCACCCTCAGCACCTCCCTCAGTATCCCCTCTCTTTGTCTATTTGAAAATATATACGGGTGATCCAGAGAAACTCTTTGTCTTAGCCCTCGTGATAGCTGCAGAGTCAAGAACACTGCAGGGGCTTTGATCCTCCTGGAGCCCTAAAATCATACCACTTGTCTCATTTATTTAAGCCCTCGCCGTACGCTCGTTCGGAAGATTGGGGATCTAGGCCGGGTCCCCGATAATTGACTTTGCAGACCTAAGGCTGGTGATCCAAGTGTCTATTTTGAGGATAACAATATGCAGTATAACAACTATGGAAGATTTCATTCTGAAGGTGGCAGCCATTGTTAATTCTCTATTATCTTGGTTTAAAGTCCTGCATTGTTTTCATTGTTTTGTTTGGTTTTACTCTGTTTTGCTTTGTTTGACTTTATTATATCTGATGGCATGTGCAGCTATTTCAAAGATAATAAGATATATTATGGTAGCCATTATTGATTTCCTCTTACCTTGTTTTGAAGTCCAGTATCACTTTCATTGTTTTGTTTTGACTGGTTTTATTCTGTTCTATTTTGTTTGATTTTATTATGTTTGATGATATGGGAAGCTATATTGAAGATAACAGGAGGCATTATGGTAGCCATCATTGATTTCCTATCTTTTTTTGAAGTTGTATATCACTTTCACTGTTGTGTTTTGATTGGCTTTATTCTGTTTTATTTTGTTTGGTTTTATTCTCTTTAAAATAAAAAAATAAAAATGAGAATGGAAGAATAAGAGAAAAGTTGCATTTTTCCATTTTTATTTGCTTGTGAATTTTTATACAAATACAACAAAGCATTAACATAAGCCAAAATATTTCAGTTTATAAGTTTTAGGACCTCACAACAACTATAAATAAAATTGTCAATTTTTTGTAGACAATATCAGCATTTAGATTTCTTTTAGAACAAATAAAATTCTTATCAACAGCAACCAAAGAATGTGTGTTCATTTACTATACTTTCTAATTGAGTTGCTCCACATGTGTGTGTGTGTCTTTTTGAAACAAGGTCTCACTATGGGGTTCAGGCTGGTCTTGAACTCATTTTGTAGCCCAGGCTGGCTTTAAACTTGAGACAATCTTCCTGCCTCAGCCTACCAAGTGCTGGGTTTACAGGCATGTGCCACCATGTGCCTATCTTCTGTGCTGTTCCTTTAAATTTGCCATCAATCGGGAGGCTGAGGTAGGAGGAGCGTTGTGAGTTCGAGGCCGGCTTGGGCTACAACGCAAGCGCAAGGCCGGCCTGAGTTACATAGTGCGACCCTGCCTCAAAAAAAAACCAGGGCCGGGAGTTTGGCTCAGTAACTTAAGCGCCTGCCTGCCAGGTGTGAGGTTGTGAGTTCAATCCCCGGTGCTACAAAAAAAATAAAAAATAAATAAATAAATAAATAAATAAATAAATAAATAAATTTGCCATCAAAATACATTAAATAAAAAAAAAAAAAACTGGTGGGCATGGTGGTGCACTCTTGTAATCCCAGTACTCAGGGGGAAGACAGGAAGATTACCTCAAGTTTGAGGCTACCCTGGGCTACATAGTAAGACTGTATCTCAAAAACATAAAAGATGCCAAAAGATGAAATTCCAAATTCCATGATCTTACATGTTTATATTCATGAAAATCAAAATCCCAGCCAGGCATAGTAGCACTTCCTAGGAATCTCAGCAACTGGGGACACTGAGGCAGGAGGATCTCAAATTCAAGGTCAGACTGGTCAATTTAGCAAGCCTCTGTCTCAAAAATTTTTTAAAAGGCCAGGAAAGACTGGAGGTGTAGCTCAGTGCAAAACCCTTTGTGCATGCGGGCATGTGTGCTCAAACCCCCAAATTTCATCATCACAGAGGTTTAAATTCTGAAAGCTGAAATTCCAAACATTGCAATTCTCACTGAAAAAAAATTTAAAAGGCTATGTAAGAGGGGTAGAAAGTCTAACTCTTGGGCCGGGAGTTTGGCTCAGTGACTTAAGTGCCTGTCTGACAGGTGTGAGGTTGTGAGTTCAATCCCCAGTGCCAAAAAAAAAAAAAAAAGTCTAACTCTGGGGAAGGAAACAGTCCGTTTTTGGTTGTGTAAAGCATAGTTGACAAACTATTCAATCGTGCTACTTGTACCCTGTCAGAAACAGCACCTGCTCACGTTCAAAATGCTCTTTATCAGAAAAAAATTTTTTTTAATTTGACAAGCTCAGTAACCTGAGCCAAAGATATTTGCTGATCCAGAAGTTGCTCTGGGATTTTAAAACTCCATGTCTTAGAAGATAGACTTCTTATTCTTACTACCAAAGTCAAGAGAAAAACTGGAACATGGTTCATTTAACTAATGGATGGCACTTTGAAAACTACTCCCAGTGTTTTTGTTTTGTTTTGCTTGGTTTTTTGGTACTGGGGATCAAACTCACGACCTTGTGCTTTTCAGGCAGGCACTTATGCTGCTGAACTAAGTCCCCAGCCTCCCGGTGTTTTTTGTTTTTTATTTTTCAATCAGATATATATATATATATATATATATATATATATATATATATATATATTTCATGCCCTGCTGAATCTGAAAATTCTAGAATCTATCTGCTCGTTTCTGTGTTAATGCTTGGAAAAAACAAAGCACTTCATAAATTCTTACTTGAACAGTTGGTGGACTTCACCAAAGAAAATGAATTTCAACTAAATCCTCAAACCATGACAGGTTTGGAGTTAGCTGTGGTCAAGATTTCTTTAAGTGAATTTCAAGGTGTTATCAGTAAGATTTGTTCTTTCTATTTAAGTCAATGTATTTGGCAGAAAGTAAAGATGAGTGGATTGGTCATGCAATACAGCAATTTATGTACAATTATTACAAGTCAATTATTTATTTATTTATTTATTTATGTTTTTGAGACAGGGTCTCGCTATTCAGTCCAGGCTGCCCTTCAACTCACGTTGTAGCCCAGGCTGGTCTCGAACTTGCAACAATCCTCCTACCTCAGCCTCCCAAGTGCTGGAATTACAGGCATGGGCCACTATGCCTGGCTTTTTTCAATTTTTTTAAATGTTTAAAAAGATGGAAATTCTAACTACCCTGACTTGGTCATTACATATTGCATATGTGCATCAAATTATCACACCATCCCCCATAAATATGTATAATTAGTAATAATTTTAAAACTAATTTTAAAATGTATCAAATGATACTTTCAAAACTGCTCTAGCAATCCCTCTGGCTGACGAAATTCCAGAAGCTTTTAATGAAGTAGAACTTCATTTGCCTGAAGAAGCCTGTGAAATTACTGACCTGTTCAAAATAATTATGTGCACAGTAGGATAAAAGATACTAACACAAAAGCATTGCCATTCAATAACCAGTACTATATCCATCAACTCTGTATTCTATACTGTATCTGCCTGAAAATAAGACCTAACTGGAAAGTAAGCCCTAGCATGATTTGTAGGATTCTCACAGTGTAAACCCTGCCCACCAAATAAGCCCCAGCTAAGGTCATCAGCCAAGCGGATGCGTTCAGTGCACTCAGTGCAACACACGATGGATGTGCTGAATTATAAAGTAATAACATTAATATATAATTAACTATAAATAAATAACACTGTTGACATTAATACTTAAAATAAATGACAATATAAATTATAATTAAGTATTTGTAAGTACCTAAGCAGGCACCTTTGGATGAGAGGTGAACACCTATGTTAACAGATGAACTTGAGACTTAACTGCTGAATGACCAAGCAGAGAACAGTCACAATGCATGAATAACTTTCTTGCCTGATAACAAACATACGTGGTTGTGTCTAATATGAATCCTCATGATTCAATACATAGTGTATTGTAACATATATACTTAATGTGCTCATGTGAAAAAAAAGAAATGTTTCCTAAATTTTGGTGCCTGCAGTTTTTCATCACTTTTGGGTGGGCCATCACCCCCCACACACCCCACCAGCACCACCCTTGTATACCATGTTGGGTGACAGACGCCCCTACTGTTATAGGCAGCTGAGTTAGATAGATTTTTTTTTTTTTTTTTTTTTTTGGTGGCATTGGGGATCAAACTCACAACCTCACACCTGCCAGGCAGGTACTTAAGCCACTGAGCCAAACCCCCGGCCCTAGTTTTTTGAGGCAGGGTCACACTATGTAGCTTAGGCTGGCCTTGCGCTCATGTTGTAGCCCAAACCAGCCTCAAACTCACAATGCTCCTCTACTTCAGCCTCCCGAGTGCTGGCATTAAAGGTGTGTGCCACCACGCCTGGCTTCTAGATAGAAATATTATAGGCACTCAGACAGGGCTAGGCCCTCGAAGAAGGCAGTGCAGAAGACCAGATATCTTACAACTTGAAGGAGACAGACACCTCCACTGTGGGCCAGATCTCAAAACAAAAGACAAAACAAATGTAGCCATCCCCTAAGTACAAACATCAGGGATTGATATCCTAAATAGGTATCACCTTGATACCTTGATCAGCTTGAGGAAGCCAGAAGAAGCCACTAATCCAAACCTCTACAGGCAAAGGCCCTGTTCCCGCTTGCTGGGTGACTTGCTTCCCTATTGAATCACAATTTCATCAATCTTACGTGAACAATTATAATTTTATTAGTTGGCCATAGTTCGGTCTCACCTCATGCCCAACTTGCGAGTTCCTATGTTTTCCCACTTTAGACCTGCCTCACTTTGTGGTTTTACTCTATAAAATTCCCTTGAAAAGACAGAGTCTTTGACCAATCACTCGGGACCCCTTCTGTCTCTCTCCCAGACAGAAGCTTTTTTTTCTCTCAATAAATACATTCTGCTCTTAACCTCCATTGTTCCTAAAATTTATTCTTCGATTTTAGAGAACACAAACTCGTACGGGACATCAAGTTGATTGGGAGTTTATATCACTACCATCCTTTTCTAATGAAAATATGTACTTTAGTGCAACATTAGCCAGCTGTGCATCTCCGCAGCTGCACTAGGGGAATATGGGAAGCAATCTGCATGTTCCCTCACTCAGCAGACAGATAGCAAGGTGTATGCACATGTGTCAAAGTAGCAACAGGTGGGCCGAGCATGCTGGTGCATGCCTGTAATCCCAGCACTTGGGAGGCTGAGGCAAGAGGATCACTGTGAGTTCAAGGCTTCCCTGGGATACATAGTGAGTTCAAGGATAGCCTGAACCACATATTGAAACCCTGAACCCTATCTCAAAAAGAACAAAAAAAAAGTAGTAACGGGTGAGTTTTTACCCACGTTATTCTCTGTTACATTTTGTGCATTTAAAATTCGTTTTATTAAATGCTTCCTTTTTATTTTTCCTGTATAACTAGCCCAATTCAGTACAATGTAGCATGACAATTAGCTTTTACAATTTAGGGAGGAGGTTGAAAGTGAGTCATTAAGATGGGCGTGATGGTGCACACCTGTAAGCCTGTATCCTAGCACTCAGGAGGTTGAGGCAGAAGGATCACTGCAAGTTCAAGACCAGCCTGGGGCTACAAAGCGAGCTCCAGGCCAGCCTGAACTGCATAGCGAGATCCTGTCTCAAAAAAAAATAGTGAAGCGAGGCATCGGATGACTCAGCCACTGATGATGACTTGGATCCTGTAAGCCAGAGAAGTTGTGACAATGAGATGAGCAAGACATGACAGAGACGTACAGAATGAAGACCTTGATTCAGATGAGGAAGAAAACAATAATCTAAATAAATATTTGATTAGTCAAAATGCTACAAAATGCCACATAGATCTGAACAAGCCAACATTAGAATTAGGTTGGAAAATATTTTTAGGTTCTTGCCAGGAGTAAAACCTATTTGAGAAAATGCCAACACTGTGATTCAGTGTGGGAAAGTGTAACAGATGGTATGCTATGAGACATTGTAAAATACACTAATAATAAAATAGAAGTAAAACATTCTATATGCATCAATAGTAATACTCAAAAATATATTTATCTTGACACCTCACTATCTGAACTTTATTAAAATTCCTCACAGCAGGACTTTATCATTCTAATCATCAGAATCTAAAGGATTTTGGCACTGGGGATCAAACTCACAACCTCACACCCGCAAGACAGGCACTTAAGCCACTGAGCCAAACTCCCAGCCCCAGTTTTTTGAGGCAGGGTCGCACTATGTAGCTCAGGCTGACCTTGCGCTCGCGTTGTACCCCAAACCGGCCTCAAACTCACAACGCTCCTCCTACCTCAGCTTCCCGAGTGCTGGGATTAAAGGCGTGCACCACTATGCCCAACTAGAATCTAAAGGATTTATGAAGAAGCACAGATGTGGCATTGAGATTTTTAGAAAAACTAATATTTAGAAATTTCATTTCCTTCAAAATTGCCTACATTCTGTCAACAAAAAGACCTACGAATAAAAAAAGTATCTAACAATTTGGCTACTCTTCACTTTTTGCTTTTCTTTTTTTTTTTTTTTTTTTTAGACAGGGCCTTGAACTCACAAGGGTTCTGAAGCCGGGAGATTACAGGTTTGCGTCACCAGTTGGTTGTTCAGTTGTTTTTTGAAAGTTTTGTTTCCCATTGTCAAGCGATTTGTACACTGTCCAACTACATGACCACTGATGAACAAGTTGCATTACTTTGATATAGGGGAGGGCCGGGCATTTAGCTCAGGGGTGTAAGCATCTGCCTGGCAGGTGCAAGGTGAGTTTGATCCCCGGTACCAAAATAATAATAATAATAATACCTACTAGATTTCCCATATGAGTTCATGTTCTCTAAAATCAAAGAATGAATTTTAGGAACAATGTAGGTTAAAAGTAAAGTATATTTATTAAGAGAAAAAAGCTTCTGTCTGGGAAAGAGACAGAAGGGGTCCTGAGTGGGTGGCCAAAGATTCTGTCTTTTCTAGGGACTTTTATAGAGTAAAACCACAAGGTGAGATGGGTTCACAGTGGGGAAATCATGGAAACTCGCAAGGTAGATGGGCATGAGGTGGGAGAGAACGATATACAACCAATAAGATTAATTGTTCAGGTAAAATTGACCAAATCAGGGACGAATGGGGAAGTGAGTCATGTAGCAAGAGGGCATGCTTAAAGAGCAGTGTTTTAGCCAGGAGTGGTGGCGCACGCCTTTAATCCTAGCACTCAGGAGGCTGAGGCAGGAGGATCATTGTGAGTTTGAGACCAGCCTGGGCTACAAAGTGAGTTCAGGGCCAGCCTGAACTGCATAATGAGACCCTGTCTCAAAAAATAGGGCTGGGGGTTTAGCTCAGTGGCCTAAGTGCCTGTCTGGCAGGTGCAAGGTTGTGAGTTCGATCCCAGGTACAAAAAAAAAAAAAGAAAGAAAGAAAGAAAAAAGAGTAGTGTCTTTTCCTTAAGGGGTTGGGATGGTGACTCCTGGCTTCCTCAAGGTGATCCATTCCTATTTAGAATACCAATCCCTGATGTTTATATTTAGGGTGTAGTTGCATTTGTTTTGCCTTTTGTCTTGAAATCTGGCCCACAGCAGAGGTGTCTGTCTCCTCCAACGTTGCAAGGTATCTGGGCTTCTGCACTGGCTCCTTTGAAGGCTCAGCCCTGTCTGACTGCCTATGATATTTCTAACTAACTCAGTTGCCTGTAAAAATTTCATGGTTGTTGAAGCTTTTGTCAATACAGGCCCAATAAAACTTTCTAATGTGGTATAAAAATATATGCCCTGATAGATGTGAATTGAATTTAAAAATCTATCCTGGAACTCAGTCCGCAGTAATGAACTATAAACAGACTTGTTATACCTATTTCAAAAAGTAACCAAAATGTCACATTCAACAATTGGTTCACTAGTTACCTACTGATGTTACATTTGTTAACAGAATCCCATTTGACCGGCAGAGGAGCTACTCACCAGAACAAAGCAGAGATTACCAGGAAAATGTTGCAAGTTCCCAACAGAGAAATGTATACCACAAACTTTGGATTTCAGAAGGACATATATATTGCAAAGAAAAACAAAATAGTGTTGATACTGTCAACCATACACCATTATGATAAGATTTACAGTAAAGCCAGGCATGGTGGTACATGCGTGGAATCTCAGCATTTGGGAGGCTGAGGCAGGTGGATACTGTGAGTTGAAGGTCAACCTGTGCTACATGGTGAGTTCAAGGCCAACCTAGACTATATAGGGCAACCGCATTTCAAAAAAGCAAACAAACAAAGACAAAACTGATAGTGAATCCTTGACATAAATAAAGTCAGAAATGGTTACATTTTACAACAAAATAAAAGGCGGAGTATATGTTCTTGATGAGTCGTGCAGCAACTACAATGTCACTTGAAATGCAAAGCATTAGCCGGGTGTGGTGACTCACACCTTTAATCCCAGCACTTGGGAGGCTGAGGTAGGAGGAGCGTTGTGAGTTCGAGGCCGGCCTGGGTTACAACGCGAGCGCAAGGCCGGCCTGAGCTACACAGTGCAACCCTGCCTCAGAAAACAACTGGGACCAGGAGTTTGGCTCAGTGGCTTAAGCGCCTGTCTGACAGGCGTGAGGTTGTGAGTTCAATCCCCGGTGCTGCAAAAAAAAAAAAAAAAAAAAAATGCAAAGCATTGGCCAATAGTTGTGTTTTACCTGATCCTAAACATGTCAGGAATAAATAGTATCATAGTTTACAAAGAAAATAACAAATACAAAATATCACAGAGAGACTTTCTTAGAGAATTGGGACTAGAATTGATAAAAGATTTATTACAACAGAGGAAGTACAATATGTATCTGCCCAAAGAACTCCACTAAACAGTTCTGAAGCAGACAGATAAGCAGACAAGTGAAACATTACAAGAACCTCCGAAGAAACAGCAAGACCAGTGAGATGTCAAGTATGTCCTACCAAAGAAGACAGGAATACAAAACATGTGCTATCAGTGTAAGCAATATTTGTAAATGAAACATATGTTTTCATATGTAAAGACTGTCTTAGGTGTCATAAATGAAGCAAAGATTATTTTTGTTTTGTTTTGCTTTGTTTTGTTTTGTTTTTGAGATGAGACCTCCCTATATGGCTTAAACTAGCCTTGAGCTCACTATCTATCCAGGCTGGCCTCGAACTCTCAGGGATTCTCCTGCCTCAGCCTCCTGAGTATTGAAATTACAGGCATTCACTACCACACCCAGCTAAGATTATTTTTGTTGTAGAGTTTTATTGATATTTTCATTGTAGGTCATATAGGAATTTACTTATTTTGTTGTTTTTAGATTTTGTCAACATTTGATATTGAAAATGTTGATGCTTATTATAAACACTCAATACATATTAAAACTGTATTATACACCCATTTTATGCTCCTTTTTAGCACATTTAATCTGACACACCCCATTTTTGTTGCCACTTCTGTCTCATCAGTCTTCAATTAACACTTCATTTAATGGAAACCTTGTGAAGCCAGCCTGCAAGAGGTCATGACTCACGTGAAGTACTGGGATAAAATCTCTGACAGTTGTGTTGTCAATGCATTATGAGCAAGCTACATGGACAACAAGCGCTTATTGAAGGAGAGTTCTATGACAACACGAGAGATTGGGGCCAGTGATTCTACAGGAAGTGGAGTCCCAAGAAATTCAGGCTGGAATTTGGGGTCTAGAGAGTTATGATGATGTTCCAGAAGATGACATGACTGCATTTGAACAAATGTAGATTTTTGTGCATGAATAAATGCAGATTGTTGTATATGAAAAAATAAGACATTCCCTGGAAATAAACCTTGTTGTATTTCTTGGAGCAAAAATTAATGTAGAACTAGCCAGGCGGGCCAGGGATATAGCTCAGTGGCACAGCACCAACCTGGCAAGCTCCAGGTCGTGAGTTCAATCCCCACTACCAAAAAAAACCAAAAACAAAAACAGCCAGTCGCACACATCTGTAATCCCAGCACTTGGAAGGCTGAGGCAAGAGAATCTCTTCAAGTTCAAGGCCAGCCTTGGCTACATACTGAGTTCAAAGCCAATCTGAACTACATAGTGTGACTCTGTCTCAAAAAACAAAAGCAAACAAAAAAATTAATATAAGTCTTCTTTTGGGGGCAACACAGTATATTAGGGTATACAGTATAGAATTCCACATAGCAAGTCCATGTAACATGGGAGACTGGCATGGAGGATGGCTATCTAATAAGAAATGTCTGTGGTACTGCATATCAGCTTATAGGAAGATTTCAAAAGAGCAGCACCCTGTAGAGAATGAACATGAGCACAGTCACTGAGGAGACCCACGCTCCCCAAAAGAGCAATAGTCATCCAAATCTGAGAGTCCAAAATAGAACCAATAATCCAGCTCTTTGGACTGCTTGTGTGCAATTACCCACAATCTAACCCTGTGATATATTCTTTTTTAGTTGTTTTCATTTAAATTCTTTGTCCTTTTTTAGTTATTTCCCAATATTAGAATGTACACATTATCTTTGACAATTTATTGTCTTCACATTGTTTCTAATACTGGAGTTATAAATTGTATAAAGATTCTTGTTTGTTTGGATTTTTTGGGTTTTTTTATTTATTTTATTTATTTATTTATTTTGCGGCACCAGGGATTGAACTCACAACCTCGCACCTGCCAAACAGGCGCTCAAGCCACTGAGCCAAACTCCCGGCCCTTGTTTTTGTGTTTTTGAGACAGTTTCCCTCTTAAACTCAGGCTGACCTTGGGCTCACTTTGTAGCCAAGGCTGGTCTCAAATTCCTGGTGATTCTCCTGCTTAAGCCTCTCAAGGGCTGGGATTACAGGCACGAGCCATTTGCCCACTTGAAAAGACTTTAGACAACTCTAATTCATTTCATGTATTTCTTTTTTTGTAAATTTGATTCCAAAAAAATGTATTATCCCTGTGGCCTGGTGGCCCATACCTATAAATCCTCACACTGAGGAGGCCGAGGCAGGAAGATTACCATGAGTTCAAGGCCAGACTGGGTTACTTAGTGAGTTCAAGGCCAGCCTGAACTGCATAGCAACACACTGTCTCAAAAAACATAAAATAAGGCCAGGCGTGGTGGCGCACGCCTTTAATCCCAGCACTCGGGAGGCTGAGGTAGGAGGAGCGTTGTGAGTTCGAGGCTGGCTTGGGCTCCAATGCGAGCGCAAGGCCGGCCTGAGTGATATAGTGCAACCCTGCCTCAAAAAACTAGGGCTGAGAGTCTGGCTCAGCGGCTTAAGCGCTTGCCCTGGCAGGTGCGAGGTTGTGAGTTTGATTCCCTGGTGCCGCAAAAAAAAATAAATAAATAAATAAATATATATATATATATATATATATATGTATGTATATAATAAGTTCATTATCCCAACAGTGATTTTGTACATAAACATTGTGCATAGATAAAAACACCAAAATATTAATTTCAGCACTCAGGAGGCTGTGGTAGGAGGAGCGTTGTGAGTTCGAGGCCGGCTTGGGCTACAATGTGAGCAAGGCCGGCCTGAACTGCATAGTGCGACCCTGCCTTGAAAAAACTAGGGCCGGGAGTTTGGCTCAGTGGCGTAAGTGCCTGCTTGGCAGGCGCGAGGTTGTGAGTTCGATCCCCAGTGCCACAAAAAAACAAAAAACAAACAAACAAAAAAACACCAAAACACATTAAAAATGTCCACAATAAACAAATGGTCATCTGAATTTGTGAAAATAAAATTTCCGAGTTGGATATTGTAGCACATTCCTATAATCCCAGAACCTGGGAGTCTGAGGGAGAAAGATCACAAGTTTAAGACCAGCCTGGGCTATATAACAAGTACAAGCTCACCCTGGCCTATACACAGAGATTGTTTCTCTAAAAAAACAAAACAAAAACTTGAAGATCTTGGCACCTTGAGTCCCCTCCCTGTACCAGGGATTGAACTCAGGGTCTCCTACCCAGTACATAGGTGCTTCTACCACTAAGCTACACCCCCCAAACCTTTTTAAATTTTAAGACAAGGTCTCACTAAATTGCCCAAACTGACTTCAAATTTGTAATCCTCCTGCCTCAGCCTCCCAAGCAGGTGGAATTATGAGTATGTGCCACATTATGTCTGCCTGAGGTACATGATTGATCTTATCAAAACAATTGTCCTTCATGGTGTTTCACATAACCAAAGTTAAAATGCTGATGTATACCAATCATAGTGATATGTGTTTATACATTTCACTGTTGGACCTTTTTGTGTCTTTTTTTTTTTTTTTTTTTTTGTCTGTGCAGTTCAGGCTGGCCTTGTGTTCGCTCTGTAACCCAGGCTGGTCTCCAACTCACAATACCCCTGCCTCACCTTCCTGTGTGCTGGGATTACCACACCTGGTTTATGGGCTTTTTATAAGATTGATCTGCTCAGAACCAATCTATACAACTGTCCCCGAGTGCTTATACTCATAAAAATGTGCATGTTATTATTGCTAACTTTACTATGTAAAGTGGCCTAGGAATCATCGTTTGTTTTTATATGCTTCTCAAAAAAAATTCACTTTTTTAAAAATGTAAATAATTGTCTTTTAAAGAAAAGAGCTTTTTACTATTCTTCCAGAACTTTGATCATTCAGGAGTTTAGACTCCGAGTTTGGCTCTCTTGGGATTTCAACATTTGGAATTATGGCACTCACAGCTGTGTCTTTCTGTCTCAAAAATAAGAAATAAAAAAGGGATGGGGTTGTACCTCAGTATGAAAGCCTTAGATTCAACCCCTAGTATTGACAAAAAGATTGAAAACAGATACTAACTCATTGACCAAAAACAAGAAATCATGAGTTCACACAGATATACACAGAAAGTGTGGCCAAACATGTCCCACAAAATACTTAATTAGAAAGGGAAAAAGACTAACTGCTGTGAAGAAACTTGGAAGACATCATCTAAATCAAGTGAGACATTCTCTGAAATGGGACAAATCAAAATTATGCACTGCTTGATTAGACACAATAAGAACACAGGATCAGGGCTGGGGATATAGCTCGATATAGCTCGGTGGCACAGAACCTGCGAGGCAAAGCATAAGGTCATGAGTTCGATCCCTAGTACCAAAAAAAAAAAAAAAAAAAAAAAAAGAACGCAGGATCATTTCTGTGATACTCCTGCCAAATATGTGTAACCCAAACTGGGTGTGGTGGTGTACACCTGTAATCCCAGCACTTGGGAGACTGAAACAGGATCATCATCAAGAGTTTGAGCCGGGCATGGTGGCTCATGCCTTTAATCCCAGCACTCAGGAGCCTGAGGCAGGAGGATCGTTGCAAATTTGAGACCAATCTGAGCTACAAAGTGAGTTCAAGGCCAGTCTAAACTACATAGTGAGACCCTGTCTCAAAAAATAGGGGTGGGGATTTAGCTCAATGGCTCAAGCGCCTGCCTGGTGGGCGCGAGGTTGTGAGTTTGATTCCCTGTACCAGAAAAAAAAAAGTTTGAGCCCAGCCTAGGCTACAAAGTGAGCTTACAGCCAACCTGAGCTACATAACAGGACCCCATCTCAAAAAAAAAAAAAAAAAAAAAAAAAAAAAAAAAAAAAAAAAAAAAAAAAAAAAAAAAAAAAAAAAAAAAAAAAAAAAAAAAAAAAAAAAAAAAAAAAA
>RJWM01027687.1:0-12813 GCA_004363535.1 Dasyprocta punctata | reverse complement strand
ACTGAGAAACTGTTTCAGACAGAAGGGGGCTAAAGAGACTGAATGCAACAACTTGTGATTCAGAACCGGGTACTTTCACTATACAAAGACTTTGCTGAGACAACTGTCAATATTCGAGTGTGGCCTGAGGATAAAATAGTATTAATGTGTCACTGTTACCACCTTTATTTTGATGTTTCCATTCTGCTTAGGTAGAAGAATGTCATTATTTGTAGGAAAGATACCCTCAGGTGCGTGGGGAGGTAGTATATCCTATAAGTAGATAACTCTCAAACAGTACAGAAAAAAAGAATTTCTATTGCACTTGAAAGTTTTCTGTAAGTTTGTAGTTTCAATTTAAAACATTTACCAAGCCGGGCGTGGTAGCGCACGCCTTTAATCCCAGCCCTCAGGAGGCTGAGGTAGGAGGAGCGTTGTGAGTTCGAGGCCAGCTTGGGCAACAAACGAGAACAAGGCTGGTCTGAGCTACATAGTGAGACCCTGCCTCAAAAATCTAGGGCCAGGAGTTTGGCTCAGTGGCTTAAGCACCTGTCTGGCAGGTGTGAGATTGTGAGTTTGATCCCTTGGTGCCACAAAAACAAACAAACAAATAAATAAATAAATAAAATATTTACCAAAAAAATTGTCATCTACTCAAGAATGTTATAAGCCACTCTAAAATTCCATTTTTGGGTGGTTTGTGTGTGTGTGTTTGACACAGGGTCTCCCCATGCGGTTCAGGCTGGCCGTGGGCTCACTTTGTAGTCCCGGCTGGTCTTGAACTTGCAACGATTCTCCTGCCTCAGCTCCAGAGTGCTGGGATTACAGGAGTGCATCACAATGCCCAGCAACCACTCTAAAATTTCAATGTGCACCCCAATGACACTTCATGTTCCTCCTCTTGACTTATTATTTTTTAGCACACTTATTTCATTCGTCTAGTTATTTCATCCAAGACGATCCACGAAAGATGGGATTTTTGTATTTTATTCACATATGTCTCTGGAGCTCTTAGAACACTGCCTGGGACATAATAGTTGCTCAAATATTTAATGAATAAGTGAAAGGAACAAGTCTGCTAAATAAGTGAATGAGTTTTTTTTATCTGTTTTCTTCTGGGTTTTTTGTGTTGTTTTTTTTTTGTTTTGAGACAGGATCTTGCTATGCAGTTAAGGCTGGCCTTTGGACTCACTTGGTAACTCAGGCTAGCCTCAAACTTGCAGCAATCTTCTTGCCTCAGTCTCTTGAGTGCTGGGATTACAGGTGTGTGCCACCCAGCCCATGCTGCCATACTTATTATTAAAAATACTCACTTATTTGCCAGGCTGGCACACACCTGTGATCCTAGCACTCGGGATGCTGAGGCAGGAGGATCACATCAAGTTTGAGGCCAGACTGGGCTACAGAGTGAGTTCGAGGTAGCCTGAACTACATAGCAAGACCCTGTCTCAAAAAGACAAAAATATTATAACAAAACAATAATTCTCTTGGGAAACAATTTGGTAATTAAAAGTCATAAAAATATGAATATCCTTTAATCTATAAATTCCACTGCTAGAAATTTATTCTAAAGAATTATCTTCTTTAATCCCAGCACTTGGGAGGCTAAGGTAGGAAGAGCCCTGTGAGTTCGAGGCTGGCTTGGGCTACAACGCAAGTGCAAGGCTGACCTGAGCTACATAGTGCGACCCTGCCTCAAAAAACTGGGGCCGGGAGTTTGGCTCAGTGGCTTAAGCACCTGCCCTGGCAGGTGCAAGGTTGTGAATTCAATACCCGGTGCTGGAAAAAATAAAAAATAAATAAAATAAAATAAAGAATTATCTTAAAATATAGAAAAGCAATTATGATGTCAAGTTGTTCACTGTAGTGCTATATATATAAAACAAAAGAGCAACATAGTTCCCCAAAAGTTGGATGTTATGTCAATTTCAATTGACAGACTAAAGTTCCATTTACTTAAAATTCTATTTCATTTTAAATTCTAATAATGTGAGGAAATACTTTTTATATACTATTACATGAAGGGGAAAAAATAACAGCTCTGTAGTCCATGACTGCAACTACATAAAAATATGCACTGTAAAAAGACTAAGCAACTATCATATTATGGCAATTTTTATTTGCTTTTCTCAGTTTTCCAAACTGTTGGTGAGCTAATTGTGATTTACATTGTGAAATGCCATTTACAATAAAAATATATTTACTTTTCAAAAATACATCACAAATAAAAATAGCTAGATGTAAAAGGTATTGATTCCCTGAAAAAAAGCAATTGCTTTTTTTAAAAAAGATATTTAGGAATATGAAAATTAAAGACTGACTAGTCTGCAATAAAATATAACTAAACACAAAAGAAAAAAGTTTAAAAATATCAATAGAGGAAAGTGGTTTATATAGACTCAAAAAAGGAGAAAAAAGAATTTGGCAGATTATTCCAGTACTGCTGAGACAAGACCCCATAAGGGACAAACTGCAAAATCACTGAAAAGGACACCCTCCTGTGGATCGGGTCATCATGCTTGTCAAGTCTATAAAATATCCCACAAGACAAAGTAGCACCATCTACTCTGATCCTGTGCCCATCAGAGAGCCTTCACATCATTAGTTTGGCCTCTCAGTTACTTCAGAGTAGGAAGGGAACAGGCTGGACCCCTACCTGGTCTTAGCAGCACCTGAAATGTGGCTAATTTAAACTGGGAGGTAAAATCCAGCCCAGATTTTGAGGACTGAAAAAAGAAAAGCAAAATATATCCGTTGTGATTTTTACATTGATTACATGCTGAAATTTTTAATATTTTGACTATGTTGGATTAAATATATTATTATTTTGCCTGTTTCTTTTTGTTTTAATATTGCCATTAGAAAATATTAACTATTCTGTGACTTCTATCTGTAAACAGTGCTGATCTAGAACACATACAAGAGTATCACACATAACATAAATATGCAACCTGAGTATAAATTAATAAATACTCCAGTTTAGATATGTGGCAAATTTTCATGGCACAACTCTGTCCATCATGTTAGGTCCAGGAGTTTGGCTCAGTGGCTTAAGTGCCTGCCTGGCAGGTGTAAGGTTGTGAGTTCAATCCCTGGTGCCACAAAAAAAAAAAAAAAAAAAAAAAAAGTCTGTCCATCACAGATGGATTCAACTTTGCATTAAAAAAAAAAATCAAGCCCTGCAAAACAGATGGATCAGGCCTTCTCTGAAGTGAGCAAATCAAAGCTTTGGCACCTTTGGGGCTTCCTAGGCACAAGCTGTTAGCTCAGCCATTTCCCTGTCTACCACTTCTCTCTTAGCTCATTACCTCTTCAAAAGACAAGGCTGTGAATTATTCACCTTTGCTCTCCTACTATTTAGGTGGCTTACACTGAAGTACCCGAAAGTTTGTTAAATAAACACCCTACATTTGATCCCTCTGATCACAGGTACATGGCTCCTTGCCTCAAGATAGATTTGCACACAACTCTCCATTGTTTTTTTCTTCATCTGTTCATTGCAGATGGCTTGTAGAGACCGAACACATTAAAGATCCAGAAGAAAGTAAAATTATTTAATAGCATAAATTGAAAATGAATCATATCCGGTATGAAATGAAAGCCTGATAATCATTACAGCACATTATGTTTTATTATCAAGGACAAAGCATTGAGATAGAGCACAGAACTGGTATGTCATCGCTGCCAAAGGCTTACATTCCATGACCTCTTATCTGTCCCTGACTCCAATGACAACCTGATATAGAACAGTGGTGAAAAGGAAAATGGATGACACAAAAAGCAAGAATCACAGGATCAGTGTGACATTTTGGCCTCCTAATGTAGACCAGATGGCAGTAACTCCTTTCTCAGCAAGCAGCTTCTCAATGTCCTGCAGGTTGTAAAAACAAGTCATCGACCTCTCAGCCAATAATTATCTTTTAATATTGTTGCAGCATCAAAACAATTCTGAAAACACAAGATCCCTCAATCCAAGAAGGAAAATATAAAATAAAAAGTTTCTAAACATTTACTCTCTCAAAAGAAAGATTCTGCACATACCTATAAACCCAACACTCTGAAGGCTAAGGTAGAAGGACCATGAGTTTGAGGCCAGCCTGGACTACATAAGCAAGTTCAAGGCCAGTCTGGACTACAAGGTGAGATCTTGTTTCCAAAAAAAAAGGAAAAACATTTTCTGAGAAATACTATTGCACATCAGAAAAATTTGGCTTCTTAATATCAAGGTGTATGCCCCGATATTAAGCCACTTAGGTCACCTAAGTGACTCTCATCTTACCCAATTTTGTGGCTGCTTTGTAAAAACCACTGATAATACCTGAGAAACTTTTGGCACTAGTTTTACTGAAGTTAAAATATTTTACATTTGCTAATTTTATGGAAATATGTGGGGTTTTTTGTTTTTTTGTTTTCGTACCAGGGATCAAATACACAACCTCGTGCCTGCCAGGTAGGCGCTTAGGCCACTGAGCTAAATCTCCAGCTCCATTCTTTGATAGCTTCATACAAATTATATATATTAAGAATTAAAATATTAAGCCGGGCGTGGCGGCGCACGCCTTTAATGCCAGCACTCGGGAGGCTGAGGTAGGTGGAGCGTTGTGAGTTCGAGGCCGGCTTGGGCTACAACGTGAGTGCAAGGCCGGCCTGAGCTAAATAGTGCGACCCTGCCTCAGAAAACCAGGGCTGGGAGCTTGGCTCAGTGGCTTAAGCACCTGTCTGGCAAGTGTGAGGCTGTGAGTTTGACCCCCGGAACAGCCAAAAAAAAAAAAAAAGAATTCAAGTATTTTCTTCTCTGCCTTCCATGGTTCCATCAAAACCTTTCAGTTACACAAAACAAACTGAGACAAATACGCTCTGAAAGGTGACTTGATTCCAAACATTTTTAAAAATGTAGACAAAAAAGGTTTCAATAGTTTGACACTTCTAACAATCTGTAATTTCATTGCCCTTTAAATTTATTTTATTTTATTTTTTATTTATTTTTTTTTTTTTGCTGCACCGGGGATTGAACTCACAACCTCGCGCCTGCCAGGGCAGGCGCTTAAGTCACTGAGCCAAACTCCCGGCCCAATTTTATTTTTTTGAGACAGGGTCTCACTATGTGGCTCAGGCTGGCCTCGAACTCGCAGTGATCCTCCTGGTTCAGCCTCTTAAGTGCTGGGATTACAGGTGTGCGCCACCACACCCAAATCCGTTGCCGTTTTCAAAGAAAAAAATTAAATCCTAATCCTACATTATGACCTTTGCAGAATTTCCCTCAGTGAAAGCTTTCTTTCCTCTCAGGAGCGTAAGAGCCCACTCGTGCAGCCTTTACCACTTGGCCTGGGGACCGCGTGTCGTGCGTCAGCGGTGGCCTCCCGCTAGGTCGCCGAGCCACTCTTTTCCAGAATTGATTAGTCTTTAGCAACCGACTTGACCAAGTTAGCAGTTCTGGCCTTAAGGCAAGAAAACCAGGACGAGGAACAGCGCCGGATACGCCGATGCCTCCAGAGCGCAGGAGGCGGAGTTCGCTGAACAAAGTGCACCCAGTGCGAGCTTGAACCAAACCCAAAGTGACCTCAGTTCTTTTTGAGAAAAAACGTAACCAGCGAGCCCTCCACGTTAGAGAGCTTAAAAAAGTACATAGCATGGCTGTTTGTAATTGCCGAGTAATGTGATAGTCATGAATATGGGATTTCGAAAAATTCAGGATTTCAACTTAAACTAGAAAGACGACAGACACGGTTAATCATTAAGCACGAACTGCAAAATATTAAGGCAATTTAAAAAAAGGCAGATCCTAAGGATCTGGCGGGTCAGCGAGGTCCGCATAAGATGACCGCCAAGCAGCAGGAAGAACCATCATCCACAGCGCTTACACAGGCCGCTGGCAACCCCGCGCCGCGCGGCTTCAACCTCAGCGCTGCTCATGCGCAGGTCCCGCCTCCGCACCCGGGTGGCTGCTCATCAGATCGCCCTTATCTAGAGAACGAGGGGCGGGACGCGATCACGTGACTAGGACTGCGGCATTTCTGGCCCAATCCAAGATTTAGAAGAGCGCCCTTGCAGAGCAATTCGAGTTACCCCGTCCTTCCAAAACCTTAACTTGGTTTTTTATTACTAGGTTTTCGACTTGGCTTTCGAGTTTAACACAGTGACTTGGTAGAAGTTTGTGCGTTGTGTCCCGTGAATAAAATGAGGCGCACACTCTAAAGCGCCTTCTCTGGCATTTCTCTAATTTAAAATCCTTTGTTCTCTGCAAAACGCTCAACTCTATTATTGTTGAAATTCCAGAATCGCTGGCGGGCGTCCTGCTGTAAAAATAGCACACCAGAAAGTTTTCTATTTGTCACTGTAAAACCCTTGAAGATAAGTTTCCCCAAACCTTACGTCAGATGACCCCCAAAAACATCGTACCCTCAGGAGAGCACTTTTTCAGTGTATGCTCTGGTCTTGATCAGTTTGCCCGAGACTCCTACCCAACCTGAAGTACAGGAGGCTGGGGTGACTCGTGGTCTCTCCCCCTCCCCCACACCCCTACCCCATCAGAGGAGCACTAAAGAACTTGGGCCTTAGATCGTGGAATCTTGGAGCTGGAGGGCACGGACGCAGAAGGGAGTGAGAAAAGAAAATGAGTGCACTCTAGGGCCCAGAACTGACCGCTACTTCCCTGTAACCTCAGCGGTGATTCCAATCGCACAGCCCGGTGTGCGTGGCTTGGGACATACCAAGTTTGATTAAAAAAAAAAAAAAAAAAAACCTCCACCAGTTAACCTGTTCAACGTTGCAGAAGTGGATTTAACAGCCTAGTGTGGCGGGGCGCAGTGGCACACACCACTTATTTGGGAGGCAGAGGAGAGGCAATCGGCAAGTTTGAGGCCAGTGTGGGTAATTTTACTAGAACTTGCCTCAAAATTTAAAAAAATATTAAAGCAGGGTTTGGGGATGAATCTCATCAGTAGAGACCTTGCCTAGCGCGTGTGAGACGCTAGATTGAATCCCTAGCAGTGCAACAAATAAATTTTTAAATTTAAAGACATCGAGTTGCTTCCACTACAGTTCCATTACTCCTACTGTTGGAGCAAAATAACATACAGATATTTCATGGTTAATTGGAAGACTGACCAAGTTGCTGTTTCAGCTGTCTCTGGTAAATTCAGTTGACCCTGACAATGTCAGAATAATTGCCTATGCCTTAAGACACCTTGGGCTGACCTGTGCTCATTCAGTCAAGTCTCCCTGGAACAACTCCTATATTATGGTAATGCCCTTAACCACTTTCATTCAGTCAAATCTCTCTCTGGAACAATTCCTATATTATGGTAATGCCCTCAAGTATGCCCATCCTGTAAGAGTCCCCTCCCCTGGTTCCAGGAATGTTTCTATTGTTTCAAGACTAGCCTGTCTGTCAATATATGAGTCAATGTATGTAACCAATCAACATTTGGTCACTTGGTTTGTACCTCCCACTGCTAAGTCTATATAGACTAAACTCCTCCTTGATTCGGGGCCGTTGCTAGGGAGGAATGATCCCCGAACCTGTCCAATGGCATGGATTCCAACAGTCCGCTGGTGTAAAGATTAAATGCTGCCATCTTATCTCCTTGATGCAAAGAATCTTCCTTTTCGTTTGGTTTGGCTTGGCCTGGCTTGGCTTGGCTTGGCTTGGCTTGGCTTCACTTGGCAAAATTTCTGCAACACTACAAATGCTTCTACAGACCTCACAGTTCTGTCACAGCTCTGCATAAATTAACTTCGACTACTACTCACGCTGTACCAAGAGTCAGGCACTGTAGGACAAAACCCTCAAAGCAGAAAAACCATATGGCCAGCCGGGCACGGTAGCACACTCCTGTAATCTGAGCACTCCGGAGGTTGAGGCAGGAGGATCGCTGCGAGTTCGAGGCCAGCCTGGGCTACAAAGTGAATTCAAGACTAGCCTGAACTATATAGTGAAACCCTGCCTCCAAAGGACTCCCCCCACCCCAAAATAAACCATATGGCCTTGGGGAGCTAACTCGGTTTGTCAAGCAATCAACCACAGTGACAGGGCATGGCCTTCACCTGCAAGATGGTGAAGTATAAGCATTTAATATGAGAATCAGAGAAACTAAGCCAAATGTTATACAGTGTCAAAGTTACTTCTTGAAGCTAAAACAGGTTTTCACCATTTTCTATTTGTTCGTCTGTATTCCTGTTAACAGTTAGTGTAGATGTATCTTTTAAGTAATCAACTCCAAATGATGCCTACTGAGTGCTAGGATTACTGGTGTTTGTAACCATTCCTAGCCTCTTCAGGGTCTTACTACCCAAAAAGGTGACTGCACTTCTATGAAATAAAAATACTTTATGAACCCAGGGCCTTTGCACTGGGCGACATACCTAGCCTTTTGTTTTAAAACCAGTTCACCATAGCTGGGTGTGGTGGCACACTCCTGTAATCCCAGCACTCGGGAGGTTGAGGCAGGATTGTTCCAAGTTGGAGAACAGCCTGGCCTACAAAGTGAGCACAAGGCCAGTCTGAACTGCATAGCAAGACCCTGTCTCAAAAAGACCAAAAAAAAAAAAAAAAAAAAGATCAGGTCACCCCAAGTCTCTGCATTGCCAGGGTTGAACTTACTATCCTCCAGCCTCAGCCTTCCTGGATGCTGAAATTACAGGCCTGTAGTACCACACTAGGATGTAGTCTTTTTAAAGATTCTCCTGGGATTAATTTATCTGTAATTTCCATTTTGTGGTGTAACCTGTTCTCCTTCAAGTTAGGGCTGTTCAATAGACTTGGAACCCAAGTAGCTGCCAGGGGCCAAGTAAAGGTGTCAGCTCTCAGATCTTAGGGCTGTTGGTACAGGACAAAGGCAAGCAGCAGTAGAATGCTATTTTAAGCAACAGCTGCAGAATGTCAATGCATCCACAACTAGAAAGAACGGAGTCATTTTCAGCAACTGAAGGTGTCTGTCCCAAAGCATCTCTTTAAAACACAGAAAAAAGAGCCAGGCGTGGTGGCACACACCTTTAATCCCAGCACTTGGGAGGCTGAGGTAGGAGGAGCGTTGTGAGTTCGAGGCTGGCTTGGGCTACAACGTGAATACAAGGCCGGCCTGAGCCACACAGTGCGACCCTGCCTCAAAAAACCAGGGCCAGGAGTTTGGCTCAGTGACTTAAGTTAAGTGCCTGTCCGACAGGTGTGAGGCTGTGAGTTCAATCCCTGGTGCCAAAAAAAAAAAAAAAAAAAAAAAAAAAATCAAAATGAAAATTAACAAAATATAGAGCAAGTTTAAATATATGGTGATTGACATGCTTTGAAATTTTGTTGCAGTTCTTTTCTATGTTCGAATAAAATGGATTTGGGAAGAAAAAATAAGTAAATAATTTTTGCCAAAGTTCAAAATAAATAAATATCATATGGTTTCTCTTATATGAAAAACTCTAAGTATAAATTAAAGAGCAAAATAAAAGACAGACAATAGAAAACAGGGATAGTGTTTGCAAAAGAAAAGGGGACCAAGAGATGGCAGGAACAGGGGAGACAGAAGAAGTGAAAGGGGACATAAAAAATTAAAGATGTGTTATGTTCATATACTAACTCTCCACAATAAATGTAATCATTATATATTGTAAGCATGCATTAATAAAAGTTAATAAAATGAGCCAGGGATATAGCTCAGCAGCACAACACCTGCCTGGCAAGCTCAAGGTCCTGAGTTCGATTCCCAGTACCAAAAAAAGTTTTTTTAATAAAATGTACCCCCTGCCCCCCCAAAAAAACAGAACAAGGAATAAACCATTTAAGTGTTTTGAATCATAACCTTTCATTGAATTTCCTCATTATCTAACAATTTTACCAAAAATCTTGTTCAACCAAGCCTAACCAAAAGGGAAAAGACTTTCATTTTTTTAAAGACATAAACAAAAATCATACTGATTTCAGTACACAATACTTGTACTTGAAAATACTTCAATAGTTTGTATCTCTCATGAAGCACAGTTCTATAATTTTATTTTCAATATTTGACTATAAAACAATCATAAAAACATTATATTTGTGCCTTGATTTTACAAAATATAATCCAGAGGGTTTTGTTTTTGTTTTGTTCTTTTAAGACAGGGTCTCGCTGTGTAGATCAGGTTAGTTTTAAACTCACTATGTAGCCCAGGCTGGCCTCCAACTTGCAGCAGTCCTTCTGCCTCAGCCTCTTGAGTGTTGGGATTACAGGTGTGCACCACCACACCCAACTCCAAAGAACATTTTAAAAATCACTTATCAGAGAAAATCAAAATGAGAACAACAAAAAAATTATCGTTTCAAGATAAACAAGAATTACATATATTTTTATATTATCAAAGATTCTGAAGATAAACACTATACAGTATAAATTACCAAAAAGCTAATGTCATACGATGAAACTAATCAGTATAACAAATCTTCAATTTATTTGAAGCAATTCAGTTTCAAAAACTTTAAGTTATAGCAGTCACAGAAAAAATAGAGACTAGTCAGAAACAATAAAAGAATGATCAGGAGTACTGCATTTTTAAAATTTGTTTTTAACACTGTCATGGCTTTATTCAAAACACAGTTGCACAAAAGTATTAACTTCAAAGTTTTTAAGGAGAGGTTCTTGAGGAATTTAACACATTATATACATACTGCCATACAAAGAGCATTAAAATAGGACCCAAAACTTCTACAAAATATAAAACCCACCCTTACTTATTTGCATGAAAATACCACCCACAGAGATACATAAGTCTTAAACGTTGTATGGAGGCTCTAAGTGTTGTTGTCAAACCAAAGAACTCTAATTATGATTGCACAATAAAATGATTGATAAGAAAGTCAATATATAGATTTACTTTTAAAAATAAGTATTTTGTACTTATTGATGGCATAGTATGCAATGAGAATGCTTAGGGACTAAATAGGGCATTCCAATTGTTAAATCAGAAGAAAAATTTTAGTCTTCTGGAGATTCCAGACCCCCACTAAATTTACCCCCAGTGTTTTCAGCCAGTTTGAAACTTTTTTAGTTTCTCCACAAATAACTTTATAATTTTTACTTTAAAACACCAAGTCCTCCTTTTCAAACAAAAAAAGCAGCAGCAATACCATGCTAGTTTAAATGTGTCCCAGTAGAGAAGCATAACTTCAATTTTCTGACACTTTAAAAACTGACAAATAATCAAAACAAAAAGAAAAAATTTCAGACAGCCAAGATTTAAAAAGCGCAGTTGCCTTAGATGTGAAGCCTCCTGAACAAAAAGGGAGACAAACTTGTCTCATTAGGCTATTTAGTAGCTAGATAAGCACACACTCACACTTATCTCAAATACTATTCTATTTCTAATGAGCATCAGCTTGAAAATAAATCTTAGTATCAATTTAGTTTCAAATATTTTTCCAACTACCTACCATATTCCAAAAATGTTATATCTGCATTAAAACTATAGGAAGAATAATTAAAGTTCTACTAAGAAAAACTATAAATACTTTGCAGGGTTGGTATCCAAATCCTTTGGGAAGCCAATGTAAATTAAATTATCAACAGGCAATTCTTCAGGCTTTTGAGAAACACTAATACTACTTACAAAAGCCTCCCTTGCTTCTCTCCTTTCTTCATTCTAATAATGGTCTCCCATATTGTCAACCAAGAAGCATTTACAGTAAGTAGAACCTGGTTAATAAAACTGTATCAACAACATTCAGATCTGAAAAAAATTTTTTCAATTTCTTTCTCTTATTTAAAACTTGGTCAGGTCTGAAAAGGTGACTGAGGTATGAGACTAAAGGTTTTATGGAAATCTACAAGGTGCCCAACCCTCTTCTGGGACAGGGAGAGGGATAAGAAGGGGAGGGGAGCACAGAAGCTGCTGAGAGGAGAGAGAAGGCGAACCTGACACAGAACACGCGAGCGCGGGGATTCAGGCGAGGGCGCATTGCATGCCTCTGGACTTAGTATAAGCAATCTTTCCTTCAAAAATAAACTCTTATCTGTCACCACAAAATCCACGAACTACATTAATTACTGACTAGCACCCCCAAAATCCACAAAATACATTGCTAAGACCTGCATCATACTGCATCTGCTTTCCAATTTAGTTCAGGTAACAAGTATCCAAATACACCCTTAGCCAAAAAGTCACTGCCTTCAAACTAAAGGTCTCTGAATCATTTCTAAAAAAATAATCAACTTATCATTCAAGAGACTACTATCATTTCATATTACAGCCAACTGTAATTTTAGTTAATTCATAAATAACTTTAAAACCTTATGAATGAAATGCACCCAACTACACCTGTGTAAAAGTGATCTTATTTCATTATGGGCTAAAAATGACTAATACACTGTGCTTGAATTAGAAAAATTAAGATTCTACATAAATTGCTAGAGAATTTCACAATGGTGGGAGGGGGTCAATGAAAATTTTTCTCTACATACAATCTGATCATTAACAGACTAGTAAATCTTAATTGGAATGATAAGGCAAAAATAGTAAAACCACACTTTTCCTATAAAAAGTTACACATTATCTTCTGCAGGGAATAGCTATCATACACGCGGAAACAAAGATGTGATCACTCTATTGCACACCCAGGAACACTAGGGAGCGTGGTCTCCGAATGATCTAGTCATCTTCTTCCTCCCCATCATCATCAGCATCTCGTTTCCTTTTCTCCCCCCGAAGGCCTTCTTCTTCTAAGAGTTAGAGGAAAAGTATACAAAACTTAATTTTAACAAATGAATATTTGTTGAAAGCCAGGCGTGGTGGCACACACCTTTAATCACAGCACTCGGGAGGCTGAGGTAGGCGGAGCGTTGTGAGTTTGAGGCCAGCTTGGGCTACAAGCTGAGC
>RJWM01027686.1:0-26530 GCA_004363535.1 Dasyprocta punctata | reverse complement strand
CTCTAGTTGGTATGAGAATGACTCAAAGAGGGAAAATAGGAAAACAGATTTAGGAGTGATGTCTGTGACCTGTTTTATTCCCTACCATAACGTCTTTTTCTAGAGTTTCATTTAATATTGTTGTCCTAAACAAGTCAGTTCTTCTGCTGAATTTGTGAAGGCTTTTCCCCAGTGAGAAATACAGCACCTCCCTATGATCGAAGTTTTTCAATGCCAAACAGTCAGGTTTGTGGTAGTAGAGTTGAGGGAGTTTGCGGGTAAGGTGAGGCTGTCTCCTGGCAGTAATTCTTTCACTTCCCATGGCTCACTGGTATTCCATCTTAGATCCCTCACAGATATAACATGAGGCAACACTAAGGTTCTGGGCTACGTTTTCAGCAGACTAGGTGAACAGGTTTCCAGCTGAGGGAGAAGTTTCAGGCAGCTCCTGCTGAATATGTTCAGAGAGTGAATCAAAGACTCTGAACTGTTGGACTGATTGGGTCTGAGTCTTTTTGATAAAGTATATATAGGTCCTTGAGGCTGATGCCTTATAACAAAATGACATATAGGGCAACCTATAGCCCATTTAGACAAGTCTACCAGTAGAATAGTGAAGGTTACAGGTCCTTGTCTGACACTCTGGTTTGATGGGTAGCCTCCTGTAGGTGGCAACCTCTTGTCTTGCTTTGTGATTTTAATAGGCCAACCAATAACCCAAATTAAACAATCCTAGGAGTCCTTTTGTGATGGGGGAAAGGGTGGCAATGATAGTGGCTGGTCCTTTTCTGTGGGCCACATAAGAAAACAGGAATAACTCTATAATATCTTTCCCATGATAGGCTCCCACAAAAGGTTACAGATGTGCTTCAATGTGTTGCTTGGAAAGCACCAAATTGGAGAGAAATGGCTGTAGCACTTCAGTGGTACCTTTGTTGTATTTAAAAGCCCACCTCTTGTCTCATTTTCTCCAGCATAGACTTCAAACCAGGTTTTGTGAGGGGAAATTTGGGGTCATAGCAAGTGTAGGATGATTATCCTCTATGTCACAGACTGAATTGGTTGTTTGGTTATGAGTGCAAGTCCTTGCAGGGTGTCCCTGTTCACTCATAGTGGGTAAGTTACATCAAGGTTTTGATCACTGTGGCCCCAGACTGGGTTGGATAGACACAGCAGTTACATCCATCTAGGGATCTCCCTCTCAGCAAAGGAAAAAAGGGAATAACAATGATACAAAGGATAGAAGAATTATGTTGTTGTGGCAGCTCCATGTTGATCCTCAGACCTTAGCAATACTTGAACTGGCCAACTTCTGGAGTGACCCTAGCAAGGCTATCATTTCCCCAGGCTTCAGCCATGTGTAGACTATTCAGCTTTCAGAGTGACAAAAGCATGGTTATTATCTTTGGCACTGGTCCAATCTTGTCACAGGACAGGTCAGTTCAGATGGTCTGGGTCCTGCTGGCTGGTCCACTTGTTTTGGGCTACTGGTTTCAGCCAACTGTGGTGAATCCAAGGCATGATTCCTATAATTTAACACTAGTAGGGGTAGACAATATTACAGGATGGGGCCCATCCTCTAAGGACCCCAGAGTGATTGGATTCCACTTTTTAACCCCAATAGAGAACCAAACTTTGAATGGGAATACAGGGTCTATCAGGTTTATGGGCATTGTCTTATGTATCCAGCCATGAATATATATATATATATTTAACTTTAAAGAGGATAAAACCCAGGAAAATAAAACAGAATAAAACCAATCAAAAATAAACCAGCATAAGTGATATAGGACTTCAAAACTTTACAAAACCAATAATAGTTACCATAATACCTTTTGTTGTTGCATGGCTATTCTGAAAGCCTGCATTGGCCTCCTTAAGGTCAATTTTCCTAATTTGCAGCGCTCATCCTTAATTTTAGCCATGATTGGGGGTGACTTGATGAACAAAATTTTATAAAGTGAATACCCAGTTTGTTTTGTGGGGGTGCCCCAGACTCAGAGAGTGGCTATAGGCAAGATTTCATTCCATTTCAATATTTTCTAACAGTTGTTTTTTGACAATATTTTTTAACAGTTGTTTAAGTGTCTGATTCAAGCATTCCAGTTTTCCTGAGCTGTGTGATTTGCAGACAATGTGTAATTTCCATTTTATCTTTAGCATCTGGATGAGCCCCTGGACAATCTCAGCTATGAATGCCAGTGCATTCCAAATCTTGGCATGATGTTTCCTAACAGTACTTTTTTTCCTAACCTCTTGTTCCTTTCTTTTGGGGTAAGGAAACTTCTATCCATCCTGAGAAGGTACAAACAAGTACCAGCATATATCAATAACCTCCCACTCAAGGCAGTTTAGAGAAGTCTACAAGCAAGATTTCACAAAAGGTTGTACCCATTTGTTGAATACTCAGGGGTGAATGGGCCCTTGTCTTTGATTGTTTTGGGCACAGGTTAGACATTGTTCACAAACAGCTTGGGTGATAACCATGAGCCATGGCACATGGAAATGTCATTCCAGTAGTGTCTCTGGTACCATGTCTCCTATGTGAGTTCCTTGATGGAACTGCCTCAAAAACCTAGGGACCATCATTTCAGGGATGGCCAGACTCCCATCAGAGAATTTTCACCATCCTCCCATGATATAATTTCCAGATTCCCAGGCAAACCATGCTTTTTCACTTGGAGAGTAATTTGGGGACATCAGGAGAGGAGGCTCCAGGATGAGGGACATAGCTAGGGCCTTCTTTTGTGGGGCTCTTACAGTGGCCCACTTTGACTCCCTGCCTGCTTTTTGGTTTTCTTTGGCTTCTAATGTTTCAGTTCTCTGGTGCACCCTAGAGAGTATAGCAAGCACTTCCTTTAGGACCCATACAACATCTAGGAGCTGTAAAATCTCTTCTTTGTACTTCATCTCTTCCCCCACAGCTATCAGGAACTATCTCTCTATCTATCTATCTATCTGTCTATCTATCTATCTATCTATCTATCTATCTATCTATCGCTCCATGTACATGTAATGTAGCAAATACTATATATGTTAATCTTTTTGTCCTTTGCCAGCAAAAGAGCCCTTGTCAAGGTTATTTGCTCTGCCCTTTGGGTTGAGGTTCTGCTACGCAGAGAGTCTAGAATCTAGAGTTACCACTGCATATGTTACTCATTGAACCCCTTCTAGCACAAAACTACTTCCATCTGTGAAGTATTCAACATCTGGGTCCCTGAAAGGGTGGTCAGTGAGATTCTCTTAGTTCAAAGACACTTCATTCTTGTTTCTACAAGGATGTAGGGGGACTGCTAGTTCCACTGGGAGCAATGTAGTTTGGTTAGGGGTGTTCACAGTGTCTAGAGTTATGTGGGAAATTTTGCATAAATGCCCCTGACACCATGTCATCCTTGGATTTGACAACCAATTGTGTTCTCTCTATTTCATTAAGGTTACAACTGAGTGTGGTACCCAAATGGTCAGTTCTGGTCCCAAAGTCAGTATCTCAGCCTCCTGCATCATCAGCAGGGTGGTGGCAGCAAGTGCCTTAAAGCATGAGGTCATCCTTGGGTTACAGAGGCTAACTGTTTTGACAGATATGCCACTGTTTTGACAAGTATGCCACTATTTTGACAAGGATAAGTGACTTGAGTTAGGACCCCTATGGCTATTCCCTTCTGTTTGTGGACATATACAAGAAATATTTGGTTATATCTGTCAATCCTAAGACAGGAGCCTATTTATTTGATTTGTTTAAATGCTTTTTTTCTGGTCTGTTTCCCAGAGGAGGGACTCCTTTTCCCTCTTTTGGTGGCTTTATATAGGGGCTTAGCCATAAGTGAGAAGTTTGGGAACCAAATACAACAGAATCCCATTGTCCCTAAAACTCTTTTGTCTGGTGCTGGGTAGTTGGGGTTGGGAGGGCACAGAGAGCCTGTTTCCATCCTATGCCCAGTTGATGTTCCTTCCATGTCACTATTAAGCCTAGATATCTGACCTATTGTCAGATCTGTGCCTTTTTCTTGGGCACCTTATATCCTATCCTTCAGAGTAAATTAAGGAGGTATTTAGTTCCCTGATAACAGTCCTTTCACATTGGGGCTGCCAAAAGGAAGTCATACACATACTGTAGTAAGCCTAAATTGTCCTCTGGTGTGATGAAAGCTTTGAGGTCAGTAGCCAGCACCTCCCCAAAGATTGTAGGGGAGTTTTTTAACCCTCGGGGAAACCTAGCCAGGTTAATTGTTCCTTTATATGTGTAGCAGGATCCTCTTTTTGAAGTACAAACGCAGGCTGACTGACTGGTGCAAAGCAGAGAAAGAAAAAAGCATTTTTTAAAACCAAATAAGTAAACTAGGCCACATTTGCTGGAATGAGTCCCATAAATATGTGTGGATTTCCTATAGTGGAATGGATAGTCTTGGTGGCCTGATTTTCAGCACGTAAGTCTTGAACTGGGCTGTACTCATTAGTTCCTGATTTGTGCACTGTAAGAGTGGGGTGTTCAAGAAGACTGACATCTAGCTAAGATTCCATGTTTTAAATGTCCTTGGATGCCTTGCATGGCTTCTTGGGGTGGGATAGTGGTAGGCTTGAACTAGTTCCACCCCCCGCTTTAGTTCCATCACTCATACTTGATTTATAGGCATCCTAGATGGGTTATCATCAGCCCACACTCTGGAAATCATACATGTCAGCTGATGTAGTTCATCTGTTTCTTGCTTTGGTGACTCATCTGAATACAGTCTCCACTCTTCTGTTTGTGTGATGGTAATGATTAGCACCTTAGCCCTTGGTTGAGTCAGGCTTAAAGCCACATTTTCTTATGGCCCAAAGATAACCTGGGTCTGTAGTTTTTGAAGCATGTCCCTTCCTAGCAGGAGAACTGGGCAGTTTGGAAGATACAGAAACTCATGGTAGATGTCTCATCCCCTTATGATCACCTTTTTGGCTGGAAAACTGGCCTCTTTTCTGGGATGCTAGTGGCTCCCACAATAACCACATTTTTCTAGGATACCAGTCCAATGAGTTGTGTCACTACCAAGTGCTCAATTCCACCATTTACCATAAAGTCCATGAACTGGCCCCCTACTTTTGTTGTACCCATGGCCTCTTGGGGGCCTAAGAAGATGTAGCCTAGGCTTGGATAATCCTCATGACCTTCAGTTTCTGCTGGTCTGATAAGGTCAGCATCTGATTCCTCCTGGGATTGTTAGCCTTTAGCAGGTGGCCTCCCAGTCTTGTAGCTTTTATTATTTCTGCCATTGTTTTCTGGGCATTCGTTTTTGTACTTTTTATATCATACACACTGATCCCAGTCTAGCTTTCATCATTTGGCAAGTCCTGGTTTGGTTTGGCTTTTGTTTTGTCTGCATCCCTGCACTTACATCTCACAGATTTTTTTCCCTGTGAGCACCGCTGCCAACAGATCTGCTTTCTTTTTGAGCCTCGTGTCAGCCTCCTGTTTAGCCTCCTAGTCATGATTTGCAGACACTTTTGTAGCCACCTCTAAGAGCTGAGTGGAATTCATACTGGCAAAACCCTCTAGCTTCAAAAAAACCCCTCTAGCTTCTGCAGTTTGCATCTGATGTCTCCCTGAGCTTGTCCCACAAAGGCTGCATTAATCATGTGCTGGTTCTCAGCCATCTTGGGGTAAAGCGGGTCTAGTGTTGGACTGCTTCACAGAGTGTCTTGTAAAATTGGCTAGGACTTTTCATCAGTTCCCTGGAGTACTTCTGGGACCTTTACCCTAGTAATTGTCTTTTTTTCCTCCCTCTTTGAGACCTGGTAAGAGAGCCTCTTGGTACTTTTGTAAGCTTTCTAACTGATCTGCAATATTTTCATCCCATTCAGGGGCAGCTTTCAGAAATTTGCCTTGAGCATACACTTAAATTCAGCACACCCTCCAGGGCATTGTCTTCCAGTTAGTGGAGGGCTGCTTGGGTCACTCTTGATGCTCCTCAGTGTTAAGCAGCCTCAAGAGGAGCTGTTTAAAATCTGACCGGGTTGGATTGTGTGTCAGGAAAGTAGACTGCATCTAACCTCTAAGGGCCTGGGGCTTCTCTGCATAGGAGGAAATATAGTGTTTCCAGCTAAGGAGGTCAGTGGTTAAGAAGGACTAGTAGACAAAACTCCATTGTCCCTGTTGGATTTGACTTTCCATGTCATAACAAATGGGTCCCTTAGTTTCTTGGAGAGGCAGTTGTAAAGCTCTTGCTTGGTTCAACGGAAGGTGATTTGTTTGATTATCTGGGCCTTCCTCACTTTCCTCCTAGGGTTTTGATTCTGATTTTTTTCTCCCTGGGCAGGGTCTTGAGCTCACTGTTATCTGATACTGTTTCTGGGGATGGCCCTTGGCAAGGGAGGATAGATAGGAGCATGAGGGGAATGGATCTCTGTTTCCTTGGTGGTTCTTGCAGAACTGTTTTTTCTTGGCCCATTTACTGTCTTTCTTTTGTTGCTGAATCTCCCAGTGGGGTGGATTTCTTTTTTTCTTTTGCCTTAGACATGACTCAGGCTATAAGCATTTTGCAATATGCCTCCAAGCAAGTCTGTAGCCATGAGCCAATGTAGGGAAACTGATCCAGGTGTTCTGGTTATTCTCCATTTCTGGTTGTTGCCCTATATACATGCCTAATCATTTTTCTGTCAATCTTTCTCTTGGCTGGCCATCTGATATCAAAGGAGGGCCAATCTATTTCACAAAGAGTTAACCTCTGGGGGGTTAACTTTACTCCATAGTCCCTTCTTCAGCATCTTTTAAAGTTCTTTAACAGACATTCTAACGGGGTGGGTTTTGATGCTTGTCCTCCCATATCTACCGTGTTCCAATGAAAGTCACTGTCTTGAGCACGTTTGCTTCCACCTGATTTGATCATTCCCTTCAGGGGAGTTTTTTAGAAGGAGCAATCTGAGTTCTACCAAACTAATAAATAACCACACATATTTTGTAATAAACTACTTCCAAACGGTTTTCCCTGACATACATATACTTTCCAGTTTTGTCATTATTGCTCTTTGTCTCTCTAGCAGGATAAAACTTTTACAACACAAAATCCTCTTTTATCAACAGTATATCTCTTATACTTATTGACTTGCTAATATTTTTCTCCATGTGATTTACTATAAGCCTTTTATAACAAACGGTTTCAGCCACTTGGATTTTAAAATGTCTTCCTTTTTCCCTTCTTTTTCTTATCAGGTTGTTACATTTTAAATTTGACTGCCAACAGACCTCTGAGTAACCTTGAATCAGTGTTTTTATCTTAAACCAACAGAGAACAGAGAAAAGAGAAGTTATTTTGCTGTTGGGAGACACAGACAGATAATTTAAAACTAAACATAAAATTCAAGGTAGTGAAAAATTCTAAGGAAAGTGAAGAAAAGTGAAGAGATTGTGGGGTTTAGTTTGAAACCATTGTTTCTTTTTATCTATATATGGACAATTATTCCAGTGTTATTTGTTGAAAAGACTACTCTTCCTCAATTGAATTTTCTGAGCCTTTGTCAGAACATGAGTTGATCTTATTAGCAGAGTCTATTTATGGACTCCACTCTGTTCCATTGACCTATGTGTCTCTCCACATGACACATTGTCTTTATAACTTTATTCAGTAAGCTTTCAGGACAGGTAGTGTAATGTCTCTAACTTTGCACTTCTTTGTCAAAATTGCCCAGCTACTCCAATTTCTTTACCTCTTCATACATATTTAGAATCAACTCTTCTATATCTACAAAGAACCCTCCTGGGATATTGCCAGAATTTTCATGTAATCTATAGATAATTTGGGAAAAATTGACATCTGTATTACATTAAGTTTCATGTTCTAATTTATAAACATGTCTCTCCAGTATATCTTCTCACTTACATATTTATTTATTTTTTATTTTAAAGAGAGAAAAACCAATATAACCCAAAGATACAGAATTTCAAGACAAGATAATAGGAAATTAACAATGGTTAATATATTATATTGTGTATTATCATCATCAGATTACAAAATATAGACACACATAGTTGATCAAACAATATAAGTACACACACACACACACACACACACACATATATATATATATATATATATATATATAATCTTTTCCCTTCTTTCTTTTCTCCTTTTACCCATCTCAGTTGTTTTTTCCTTTTCAGCAGTTACTTTCCCTTTCACAATATCTGTTGTAGATTTTGGATGTTATTTACTTCTTCAGTTTCTTATATTAGGGAGGAAATACAAGGTTTACACATGCAAATTTGATTTATTTCACTTATGAATATGATCTCTAGTTGTATACATTTACCTATAAAAGCCTTAAGATTATTTTTTTTATTGCATAGTACTCCATTATACAAACATATCACATCTTATGTTATCCATTCCTCAGTTGAAGGACATTTGAGTTGTTTACAGGATTTAGCTATTACAAATTTTGCTGCTATAAACATGAGTGCACATATATTGCTGTGATATCATGTTTTTAATTCTTCTGTTGAAATACCCAAAAGGGGAATAGCTGGCTCAAATGGGACCTCTAATCCTGGTTTACTGAGGAATCTTCACAATGATTTCCACAAAGTTTGTACCAATCTTCACTCCGACCAAGAGTGGAGAAAGATTCCATTTTCCCCACAGCCTCATCAGCATTTGTTATTGGTTGATTTCTTGATGGCAGCCATTCTTTCTGGGTTGAGGTGGAATCTCAGTGCTGTTTTAATTTGCATCCCTTGAATGACCAGTCTTGTTCAACATTTTTCACATATTTATTTGCCACTTGTATTTCTTCATCTGAGAAGTGTGTATTCATTTCAAAAGCCCATTTTTGTACTGGATGTTTGAATTTAGGGGGGCTGATTTTTTTCAATTCTTTATATGTTTTAGATAGAAGTTCTTTGTGTGGGGGACAGTTGGCTAAAAGTTTTTGTCTCTCTGTGGATTTTTTCCACCCCTTTGGTGATTTCTTTTGATATGCAAAAACTTTTTAAGAAAATGAGATCCCAGTTGTTGATTCTTTGATATATTTTCATACAGTTTAATTTTTTTCATGAGCTCTCTGTCTACATGTATGCCTTCAAAATTTCTATCTACTTTCTTTCCAGTAGATTTAGTGTTTCTGTTTTAATATTTAGACCTTTGATCAAGTTCAGCTTTAATGTTAGGTGATAGACATGTGTATAGTTTTAGGTCTTTGGCATGTGGAAAGCCAGGTTTTCCAGCACCATTTATTAAAGAGGCTATCTTTCTTCCACTGAACATATTTGGTCCCTTTGTCAAGGATAAAGTGGCTGAGTGTGTTTGTAGTTGTGCCTGCATTTTCCAGTCTGTTCCATTGATCCTCAGGTCTGTTTTTTTAAATCAGTACCATGCTGATTTTATCACAGTAGCTTTGTAGTATAATTTCAAATCAGGGATTGTTGTTGCCTTCTGCCTTGACTTTGTTGCCCAAGATCACCTTTGCTATTCTAGATCTCTTCTGTTTCCAAGTGAATTTTAGGAATGTTTTCTGTAGTTCTGTGAGGTATGCTAATGGTATTTTGATCAGGATTGCATTAAATCTGTATAACAGTTTTGAGAGTATGGCCATTTTCACTATGCTAGTTCTTCCTATCCATGAGCAAAGGATATCTTTCCCTTTTCTGAAATCCTCTTCAACCTCTTTTTCAGAGTGCCGTTATTTTCAAAGTATAGATCTTTTATTTCTTTTGTTAGATTGATTTCTAAGTATTACATGTTTTTGGATACTATTGGGAAGGATATGGTTTTCCTAATTTCTCTCTCTGTGAGTTTGTTGTTTGTGTACAGGAATGTTATTGATTTTTGATTGCTGACTTTGTAGCCAGCTACATTGCTGAATTTGATTATTAATTCTAGAAGTCTTTTGGTGGAGTTTTTGGGGTCTTCTACATAGACTATCATATTGTCTGTGAATAATAATTTAACTTCTTCCTTTTCTATTCTTACTCCTTTTATTTCTATCTTGTATAATTGTATAGCTAATGTTTCCACAACTATATTAAATAGGAGTGGTGATAGTGGACAGCTTTGCCTTGTTCTTGATTTTAGAATGAAAGATTTCAGTTTTTGTCCATTTAGTATGATGTTGGCTATTGGTTTGTCAAAAATGGCGTTTATCAGATTGAGGTAAAGGCAATCTATTCTGATTTTCTGTAGAGTTTTTATCATGAATTTGTGTTGGACTTTATCAAAAGCTTTTTCTGCATCTATTGAGACAGTCATGTGTTTTTTTTGGCTTCATCAATATGGTGTATTACATTTTTTGATTTGTGTATGTTGAACCATCCCTGCATTCCCCAGATGAATCTCACTTGGTTATGGTGCACAATCTTCTTGATGATTTGCTGCATTCTGTTTGCTAGTATGCTATTGAGGATTTTGGCATCTATGTTCATTAGGGAGATTGGCCTGTAGTTCTCCTTTTTGGTTGGGTCTTTCTCTGGTTTTGGTATCAGAGTAATACCTCCTGGAATGAGTTGAGAAGAATTGCTTCGTTTCAATTTCATTAAAGAATTTGAGGAGTATTGACGTCAAATTTTCTGTAAATTTCTTGTAGAATTCAGTTTTGGATCCATCAGGACATGGGCTTTTCCTTGTCGGTAAGTTTTTAATTACGTTTTTAATTTCAGTAAATGACATTGGATTATTCAGAATGTTTATAACTTCTTGATTTAGCTTTGGTAATTCACACATTTCTAAGAATCTGTCCATTTTTCCTGTATTTTCTATCCCATATGAGTAAAGATTTTGAAGTAAGTATTAATGATCTTCTGATTTTTCACAGGATACCAGTGATTTCACCCTTTTCATTTCCTAGTGTATGAATTTGAATTTTTCTTTCCTTTTTTTGGGATAAAGTTGGATAGGCCTTTGTTGATTTTATTTATTCTTTCCAAGAGTCAACTCTTCAGTTCATTAATCCTTGTATTGTTTCCTTCGTCTTCATTGCATTAATTTCTGCTCTGATCTTTATAATTCTCTCCCTTTAGACTTGACTTGCTCTTTTTCTTCTAGAACCTTGAGGTGCAGCATTAGGTTGTTTATTTGTCCTCATTCTGTATTCCTGATGTGAGAATTTACCACTACAAGTTTCCCTCTTAGGACTCCTTTCATTACATTCCACAGGTTCTGGCAAGTTTTGTTTGCATTTTCATTTGTTTGTAAATATTGTTTAAGTTCTTCTTTGATGTTATCTGTGACCCATTAGTTATTTAGGAGGGTGTTAATTTCCATGTGTTTGTGGAGTTTTTAATGGTTTCTTTTGCCATTAATTTCCAATTTTATTTCGCTATGATCAAACAATATGCATGGAGTAATTTCAATTCCTTTACATTTACTTAAGCATGTTCTGTGGGCTAGTATATGATCTATTTTTGAGAACATCCTGTGTGCAACTGAAAAGAATGTATTGTGATGTTGCTGGAACACTCTATGAACATCTACTGAGTTCACTTGTTCACAGGTGTGGCAATGAGGCATTAAGATCCTCCATTACAATTGTGTTATTGCTTATTTGATTTTTCATGTCTGTTAATATTTTTCTTATATAGTATGGTTCTCACATATTTGGTACATATGTAGTTAAGATTGTCTCTTCCTTTTGAAGTTTTCCCCTAGCAAGCATGTAGTGACCTTTATCTCTTTTGATAATTCTTGGTTTGAATTTCACATTATCTGCAAACAGAATAGCTACCTCTGCTTTTTTCTTGGCTCCTGTTACATAGAGTATTGTTTTCCATCCTTTGAATTTTAGTCTATTAATTTCTTCTTGAGTTAAATGTGTTTCTTGTACACAACATATAGTTGGGTCTTGTTTATTGAGCCATTCTTCCAGTCTGTTTCTTCTGATTGGTGAATTGAGGCCATTTACATTGATGATAATAACTGATACATTTTGGCTTGTCTTCATCATGTTATTTTCCTTCTGTTGGTTGCCTACTTTTCCCCTCCGATTAATTGCTTGCCCTGCTTGTTGGTTTCTGTCTATTGTTGTTCATGGGATTGTGGTCACTTTTGTCTCTGTCTAGAATACCATTTGGTACCTTTTGTAGTAGTGGTTTGGTGGTCATGAATTTCTTCAGTTTTTCTTTGTCATAGAAGAACCTTATTTCTCCACTAATGTTGAAAGATAATTTTGCAGAATACATCAATCTGGATTGGAAGTTGTTTTCTTTCAAGACTTGAAATCTTTCACTCCAAACTCTTCTTGGATTGAGGGCTTGTGCTGAAAAGTCTGCTGTGATTTTGATGAACTTTCCTTTGTAGGTGATCTGTTTCATTTCTTTAAAAGCTTTTTATACTCTGTTCTTGTGTTGAGTTTCTGGGATCTTTATTATATGTCTTGGTGTAGATTTATTTTGGTTATGGATAATTGGAGTTCTATATGCCTCACTTATCTATATGTTGGATTTTTTCCCCATGCTTGGGAAATGTTCTGCTGCTATATCTGCAAATAATGTTTTTGTGTTATTTGTGTTGACTCCTGCTTTTTCACTGACACCGATTAATCATACATTATTTTTCTTTGCATCACCTTGCAGATGTTGAATAGCTGTTTCCTGATATTTTGCTACATTCAGGAGTTCTTTCATGATCACAAGTCACAATCTTGTCTTCAAGGTCTGAAAGTGTATCTTCAGTTTCATTTATGTAGCTTTGCCAGCTTTCAATGGAATTTTTAATTTCCTGGATATCTGTTTGAATTCACTTCATTCATTCTATTTTTTCCTATGTTGATTATTCACTGTTTCCATTCTCTTCATGTCATCTTTTTTTTTATCTATCTCTACTCTAGACATGCTGAGATGTTCTTTTATAAATGCTGACATTTCTTTTTTGTTTTGTTTCGTTTTTACCTGAGAGATTATTTCTGATCTGATTTCCTCTATAGACTCATGGATTTGTTTCTTTACTTTGGTTGCTATCATTTCAGAGATCTCAATTTGCTTTTTTGTTTTGTCATTTTATGTTTCAAAAAAATTTTATTGTATTTTCTGTAATGATCCTTGTGTGTTTTAGTAGTAGATAGCTATATCACTACTTTTGAGGCCTCTCTAGGAACAGTCTGCTCTTCAGGGATGTCTTCTGTGTGTAGGAGATTCTTGGTGTGTGTCTATTACAAGATCCTTCCTTCCTAACTCACTATGAGTGGGATAGTGGCATCCATTTAGCTCAGTCCTTGGTCCTTTGGTGTAGGGCTGTGGTGAAGTTATTACCTCAGAGCCTCCCAGTATTCTTACAGAAGGGAGAACAACTGATTACAACAGATATGACCTCCTAGCTAAAGTAGTAAAATTAGCTATCACAATAGCATCAAGCACAATTTAGAAACTGACAAACTGTGGTAACTATTGATTTTGTACTTTAGACTACAGGAACACAGTCTATAGCTATGTAACAGAACCTTAGGAATTTGTATGCAAAGTGTTTCCCCTTGATACAGTGGTTTTACCCTGTTGTGGGAAAATTTAGGGACTATAGTGTATAAAACAAAGATAGCTGGCAAGGATGTAAAAACAAGGCTAGTAGACAAAGGGTGATCATGCAAGGTTTGGGACACTAGAGAGGGTGGTAGAAAAGAAAGAATGAAGGAGTATTCAAGGTATTATCTGAACTTGGTCTCTGTGTTTGGCAGATGGGAATAATTTTCTGTTGGAGTTCTCCCCAGTCATTTAGAAAAGAGAGAAAAAAAGCAAAAGAAAGAAAAACAGAAAGAGATAAAATGAGAGAAAAGGGCCCATTATAAAGTCCTGGATTCTGTTTTGAGCTGATTGCTGGTCTTTACTGGCCTCAGTCACCTGTTGGCTCATATTGTTATTGTTACTTTGAACTTTTCACACCCCTAGTCTCACCTATCTATCCTGTGCAACTTAGTTGGGACCCTACAGTGTTGTTGGTGATATAGTCGGCCCCAGGTAGAACAAAAACTCACAGGACGCTTGGAAATCTCTCAGAGCGGAAAAGTTTATTGCCAGGCCTGGCGACACAGTCCCTTCAGATCGATCTGGAGACTGCGTGCCACACAGTGTAAGGGGAAGGGTTTTATCAGCTTGTTGGTGGGAGGGTCTAGAGTGTCATCTACGGGAGACAGAAGCCTAGAGGATGTTATTCGTAGAAAACAGGAACTTAAGCTAAGGGAAGGACAGTTATCTGAGGGGGCGGGAGACTCAAACATAAAATGGCGCATACAGAACAGGATGGTGGCACATAGGTTATTTATGGACTATAACAGTTGGCATTCCTTCTGATCTCTGGGCCTCCCCAAGCAGTTCACCTCAGTAGTGGCAGTAGCAAGGTGAGAGGCCACCCCACTCCAGGATGGTTCACTGGGGTTCCTGCAGTGGTTGAGAAGTGGTGAGAGGGGGTCTTTCTCCTTTGTGTAGCTCTCCCAGTGACCCTTTTTGTTTTAACTAATACAGAAAACTTATATTTGTGGGTACTGTGTAATGTTTTTTATGTGTACATTGTATAATGTTCAAGTCAGGGTAAAATATCTGTCTCTCCAAATATTTATGATTTATTTATAGTGAAAGCATTGGAAAATTCTTCTTTATAGCTTTTAAAAATATATGGTACTTTTTTTAATTTATAATCACTCTATTATGCAATAGAACATCAGAAGTTTTCCTCCCACCTAAGTGTAATTTAGTAATTATTAATCAAACTTTTGATTCTTTCTCTCCTTTCTACTCTTCCCAATATCTGGTAACCACTAGTCTACTCTCAACTTTTTAATAAGATCAACTTTTTTTCACTAAATTTTTAAATGTTAAGGATGCGTTGCATCATTTCTATGAAACCAAGTCATTATTCAGGAAACACATGCACACACACACGAGTAAGCATTGGAATAGCTTAGAACTACCAGTGTCTCTAGTCAGTTTTAAAATTTTGGATTAATTAATTTAGGGATATAATACAGAACTTGCTGACTTTCTTAGTAACTCATAAATTTTAGAGGACTTGAGCATCACGTCAGATGACTACTAAAATTTAGATTCTTGGGTTCACCCTAGATATTTTGATTTATTAAGTCTTGGGAGGGGATTAGGAACCTGAGATTTTAGCAGGCAAATAAAGAGATTATGGCATACAGAATCTAGCCACATTTGCAAAACCACTTAGTTCTTTTTTTCTCTGTATTTTCCTCTGCTCTCATTCTTTTGCTGATATTGGAGGAGAGAAGAAAAATTGGAAATAACAAACAAGTCTGTTTTGTAGCTCGTAAAGAGCTACAGTAAAGATGTCATGAGGAAGGCTAACACCGTCATCTTAAATATATTTCTTGGACTTTTTCATTTCCCAGCTATCCAGCTTCAGGGTACCATGAAAAATAAGAGAACTTATAAGTCACAGGATGCCCCACATAGTCACAGTGGAGAATAGTGAATGTCCACAGTTTTATCAGGATTTTTATTGATGTGTTTATTCAAGTTTGACTTCATGGCAGGAGTTTTTGGTGTAGTCTGACACCCAATTGAAATTTAGAAAATTCAAGCTTCATAAAATTGGTGGCGTATGACCTGATCCTACAAAATGAATACTAAGAACTGAGAATAGGTCTGATTATTAAATTTTATAACTTATGGAGCCGAATTTCCATCTAAATGATTTTTCATTTATTTTGATAATTTTCATTATATATATGTGTAATATGTATCTTACATTATATGCATACACTAGATACGTGTATATGTACATATCTAGATAGATATTCATAAGAACAACATTTAACCTTCTTTGACTCCTTTCTCTTTATCAGAAAAAGTTGAAAAAGGCCATTAATCTGAGTAAAATGATAGGTATTGTGGGTTAGTACAGATTACAGTACTAACATAGTTTTCTACATCAGTCAGTACAACTCTTTCTGTTTCCTTTGCAAGAGCTAGTCTACTCAGATAGCAAGCAAGAGACAAGACTGTGTGCAGTATAGCACAGTAGATACCAAGGATGTACATGCAGCACAGCAGAGATTGGATCCCACAAAAGCCTCATATTAGCTGCAAACTTTTGGGCCAATAATTTAAGCCTACTGCATCAGTTTTCTTACCTGAAAAATGGAGATATAAAGATAGTTATCTGTAGGATTTTTCTGAGTATTAAATGAGCTACTGCTGCAATAGAATAAACAACCAATTAATTGTTTTTAAAAAATTGATTCCCATTTTTATTTCCTGAAAGCATCTATCTGGAACAGTTTATAATAGTTGCATTTTATCATGACTGCCAGCCTGAGTTGGAAGGTGTCCCACCCTTGCTACAGAAATTCACGGGTGTACGTTATTTGCATTATTGGGAACAACAACCTGGGCAGCAGCTAGTTAGTTCATTAGCTTTCCTGGAAAATAGGAAAAAGCAGCAAGGGTAGCCTTTTTGTGTCAGTTTTTTGGCAGGTAGGCCTCACCTGAAATCTTACAAACATCGAGTATCAAGTTGATAAAAAATGCTAGGCTTTCCCACTTTCTCCTAAATGCCTCATCAGTCCATTCAAAATGAGTTTATGTAACTGATGAGGATTGTTTCTTTTTTGAGTTGAAAAATATGCTGATGCCAGGCATGGTGACACACACTGGTAGTCCCAGCACTTGGGAGGCTAAGGCAGGAAGATTCCCATGAGTTGAAGGCCAACCTGGGCTACATAGTGAATTCAAGAGCAGATGGAACTACATAGCAAGATCCTGTCTCAAAAATCCAAAACAGGCCACTGCTGAACTAGAAACAGCTAGACCCAAGCCTCTCCCATGAGTCAGTGCCATTCATGAACTGGAGGGAGAGTGAACAATGGACGCACAACAAACAAGCCCAGTCTGGGAACCAGTGCCATTTGCAGGCCTCTGCTGGACTGAGAATAGCCAGACCCCAGCCCCTTCCAGTGCATGGGCTGGCAAACAAGATGTACCAGCCCCCCCACCTCTCCGTAAATGACTGGCTTATCCCAAGAAATACAGACTGTGATGATAGCTATTAAGGTGAAATGCAATTGAATGCCTGTGGTACTTTGGTGTTTCACTAACTTTGCAGGTCTAGGGCCAGTGGTCTGATCATAGATTCAGAGAATATCAGTATGCAGTGCGACATCTAGGGGGGATCTTCTTCTGAGGGTTGTAGCCATTGCTGATTCCCTATGTCCTTGTTTTGAAGTCCTATATCATTTCCATTGTTTTCTTGGGTTGGGTTTTATTCTCTCTTGTTTTGTTTCTGCTAAATCTGATAGCAGGAAAAGCTATTTCAATGATAGCAAGATATATTATGGTAGCAATTTTGGATTTGCTATTGGCTTGTTTTGAAAGTCTTTATTGCATTCATTGTTTTGTTTTTATTGTTTCTATTCTATTGTGTTCTGTTTGATTTTTACTATGTCCAAAGTTATCTGCAGCCATTTTGGAGACATCAAATGGCAATATGGTAACTACTGTTGATTTTGTAATGTTTTGAAGTCCTGTATCTCTTACACTGGTTTGTTTTGATTGGTTTTATTCTGTTTTAACTTCTTTAAAGTAAAAAAATCCAAAATAAAAATAAAAAAACAAAAATATGCTGAAATAAAGAGAAAAGTAGATAGCTATTCTCAGGATGTTCAATCTGCAACAATTTTCATGGTTTTCCAAATACTTTTAAAATGTCGATTGATTAAATGCTCTGATTTATCATCTTTCCAAACAGTCTTGAGGTCAATTGCCAATAGAATCTAATAAAGAAAGACCCAGAAATAGTAGAATCAAAGCAAATTTATGGCAGAGACAAGAACATGTTTTGCCTCCCACACCCTTTAGTTGAAGACTGATTCCCATGAGAACAGACAGTTTCTGCCTACATATTTGGACAATAAGAAAATTGCATCTAGACCATGTGTTATAGTTTGTGTCTGGATGTCTTCCCAAAACCTCATGCAGTCATGGGGCTGGGCTTCTGGAGTTTGTGATTAATTCATGGTCCAGCACTGGGATTACGGGTGTCAGGGGTGGGTAGCCTGCATACAATACAACAGACAGAAAGAGGCTTGCTGTCTCACTCCTCCTTTCTTGTTCTTGTTGCTGTTGCTATTTTCTGTCACCATTAACTGTTGCTACTCTGCCACACCTGCCTGCCTTGGAGCCAACTGACTATGGACTGAAAGCTCTACAAACTGTGAGCTAAATAAATCTTTCCCTCCTTAATTCTGGTCATCAGGTATTTTGTCCCAGCAACGAGAGAAAAGTAACTAAGACACCATCCAATAATGGATTTCAGCATGTATACATGAACTCTCTCTCACTCCCACTTATCACTTGGAAGAGGCATAATTCATTGGGATTATTTGTTCTTAGAGGAAACTAAGCACAGAAAGACAGGAGACAGATTATGGGGACATGGATAAATACACCTAATTATAGGCTGAGCTATTAGAATGACACGAACTGCTGTTTCTGAAAATGATCTGACAGCTAGTGGCTGCCACTGGCCTAGCCTGTCAATAGCAAGCAGGGCACTGCCACAATTCTCCTTGCTGACTTTGTGGTTCATGTCATTTTTATTTGCTTTGCTCATGAAGAAGAGTCCTGATACAGGCAGAGTTCTATATCTCTAAAGCATTTAGTGGTGCCTCACCTGGCGGAGTCTCTGTAGTGTCTGCAGCTGCATGGAAACCTCTTTGCCCTTTGTTTGCTTAACCCACATGATTCACTTGTGCTATATCAAATCCTTATTCATGCCACAATTCTTTGTGCTAGTAAATGGTTAAAAAACTTTTATTAGTCTTCTTTCTGAATTTTATTTTATAGAACTGGAACCAATGATGAGATTTCCTCCTATTTGCAAAATGTTAAGGTGGCCCAGAAAAGAAGGTAAAGAATTTTAGTGGTCAAGGGCCTGGTGCATGTGGCGAATGTGAATCGTATACAAATGATTTTATGACTGTGACCACTTGGGCCACAGGGTTAGAAGGAGTGGAACCCTTGAGTTAAACTTCCCAGAGTGCTGCCAGTGCCTCCAGGCCAAGAATGTTCTGTTGGTAGCCAGTGGTCTCATCAGTCAGTCTACAATGGCAGGCAAAGTGGCCCTGCACCAGCGTCAGTACTAAACCAGAGTCACAGACACTGAAAGTTCTGCAGATAGCTGGAATCAAGGACAGCCACTTTATCCATGGTGTCCTCTGAGACCTTGACAGAGCCACAAAAGACAAATCATGACCTAAATAAACCACAGGAAGGGGGCCAGAAGTACCCATGAAGGATGGTCGCATCACTGAAGATGAGAGACATGGCCTGCACAGAGTCAAGGACTGCACAAGACCAACAGAGTCTCTTCTCCAGCGATATGAAGAGGGGCAAGACCCCTTCTCCCTATACTATTTGACTCTGTCCTAGGGAGAAAAGCAGGAAGGTGAAGGCACGAGAGCTACCTATGCAACCAAATATTTTCCCCCAAAGCTTTGGAATATTTGCTGAGGGGATGCCCACATGCACACAATGGCTCAGATTAAATTTATACTGACTGGACATTTAGTTAACAACATTGTCTCTTATTAGTGGGTAAAAGCTTGGGGGAAATGCCAGGTCAGAGTTCTGCTAAAGATTTTGCCAAATAAAGCAGAATAAAAATTGAGAATATGCAAAAATGATGTGACTATATTGGGAAGATGCTAAGGTATTCTTCTCCTTTGCAGAAATTGAGTACCTGAGAATTACTTGTTTTTCTTTACTTTTTGTCATTTCTTTACTATTTGCTTATTTATTTTTAAAGAGACTCAGTGACAGAAGTAAGGTTGTGGGTTCAATCTCCATTTTAAAAAAAGATTCCTCTATCTTGCACACATATACATACATACAGTTATAAGTGTATACCTCATACATATAATCTTTTCCTTTCTTCTATTTTTCCTTTCCTCCATCCCAGTCATTCTTCCCTTTTGAGCACTTTCTTTCCCTTTTGTTATTACAGTATCTATTCTACATTTTGGATCTTATTATTCTTTCATTGTACTACCAATTCTCTGTTAGTTCACCAAAAAGAACAGTTTGTACTGTCATTGTTTGATTGTGTGATCTTTTTCATGTCTGGATCTTGTAACTTGAACAACAATTTCTAAGATAACAATATGCAGTATATTAACTAGTGTTGATTTCTTACTGTTTTTTAAAATTCTCTATTATTTCTATCCTTTTTTCTATTTTGCTTTTTTAAAATAAAAAAGATTTATCCCTATCTTTTCAATGAAAATGAAAGCTCATACATAATAAAATGTAAGCTATATTATAAATAACCCAGAATACTCAACCAAACTGGACATGAGTTTGTGATCATTTACACTGTCAGAAAATGATTCTGGCTGAATTTACTTGGGAAAGAGGCTCTCCTGAATTTTTTAGAGATGATTTTGGAAATGAATATGGAATATGTGAATTGGTAATTACTTGAGAATCTTCTACAAACAGCTCAGTGTAGGGTGTTGAAAGGTAACATTGACATGTTTCTTTCATGCTTCAGGGTATGATTTTGGAGATCCTGAGTTATGATTCTCAGAATTCTATCACCCTGTCACTTGGGAAGACTCAGAGGAACTTAAATTTGATTATTAGTGCTTAATCTCATTGCACTGATGTCATTAAGAAAACAATACACATAGAATTAAAACTTTCATAATAGTAGCTGCTATTATTGTGATCTTCAGTTTCTAAGGTGGAAACTGATTCCTTACGAAAAGTACCTTGAGTCTCACTTTAGTTGAAAAAATTGGACCAAGCATATTTCTTTAGCCTACTTGCTTGTAAGCATCCATCTTTTCTCAGAAGTTAGAAAAATGGTAGATATTATATCCATAAATAACTAGTGTAATGGTTGATTGATTGTGTCAACTCGAGAAGTTTAGAAGCTTAAGTAAATTGGCTCAGTAATTGGCCCATCCTAGGATGATTTGTCAACTGGATGGTATAAAGGGGATGAGGAAAGACAGATCTGCTTCTGTTCTTTGGAGGAGCTCTCCAGTCTTCCTCATTCAGCTCTGTGGGTGACCTTCATAAGCTGATCTTGTCGTTTCTTATACATTTGTATATCTTGTATGTCTGTTTCTCTAGTAGAACACTGACTGATACAGCTAGTATTTATTGAATACTAAGTATGTGTCAAGAAATGTCTGAGAATTTTATAAGAACTGTCTCTTTCAATATTCAGAGTGACCCTATGAGTCAAATAACATTTATAATTCTATTTCATGAATTAGGAAACATCAAGTAAGTTCCCCTAATCAGCAGCTAGAGATTCATAATTGTGGACTAAAAACAAAACAAAACAAAACAAAACAGAAAATAGAGTTAGGTGACAACTTATCATGACACTCAAATAGTGAACAATTTAAAGGAAGACAAAGTCTTCAGTCTCATGTCTGGCAGAAGCCTGCTGTTGCTTCATCCTCTTATACCTTCTTCCCTTTAACTAGTGATCTTTGCTACTAGTGAACAAGGACATAATTATCAGAGTCCAATCTAGAAAAGCTATCACAAATAAGATGCACATTGGGCAGAGGTACAGAGGAGAGGGTGGGCTTGGGAAGATCTACTGTGAAACGGGAGGACTTTGGAGCTCCCAGGTGAAAGAAATGAATTCTATGTAGTTACAAGGAGAAGAAGAGAACCTTACTAAATGGGAGAGGACCAGAGAGAAACAAATGATAGGCAGAATAGCTCCCCTCATGTCGTATAGGAATGCCCACACATGTGTGTTTATACTGTTAAGTAAAGGCTATGCAATCACAGAGAGAGGAAAGAAGGAGTGTGTGGGAAAGTGTCTATTGTTTCTATAAATACCACCTACATACATTTGTACACCGCTTCACAGTCTATAATCTAATTAGACATACATCTCACCAGATAGTCTAGTAACGATTGTTCCAATCTGTGGGTCCTCTTTCTGTGTAGTGTCAGTGGAAAGCAATTAGCATGTGTATGAAACCAAGAATGTTTACACTCCATGCTTCAAAGCTAATCATCTCCCAGTAGTTCATTTGTTCATTTGTTTTTATATAAACTATTTATTGTGAAAAGAACTGGGGACAGCAAGGGTTTCAAGCATATAAAAATATCCTTGTTCTTCTATATGGCCTGACTGAGACAGCACATTGGTGAGCCATGGCTTGTAATAAGTGACAAGACCTTCCTTTAACATATCTTTTCATAAGGGAAGTGCAGAGAAACCCCAGTTAAGAATTTCTCTTTGTTCTTCCAAGATGCTTACAAACTCACATAGGTCTTGGTCATGGGTGATGTTGGATGGCTGTGACAGATGCTGTTTGGCAAAGAGTGGGTACAGATAACTACCAATTTTCCTGACATGAATACCCAGATGGTGAGGATCAGTCTTTCACATCCATCTGCTGGGTCTCTCTTGAGGTCAGAGATGTGTGGCTCTTCTATTGGCACCACTTCTCAACCCCAAACCAGCTGGGAAGATTATCTTTGGTATTGAATTACTCACTGAAATCTGTCATTTATACAGACTTGAGTTGTTATGTCTTCCCACACTCTGTCACAGCAGACTAACCACAGGGCAATAAAAGCCATGAAGCCATGGTTATTTTACTGGGAATCACAGAGACCAGCATCCATCACTTCATTTAAACTGGCAGGTTTCCACTCCTGGCTTCTCTTGCCAAACGTTAGTGTGGATTGACTTGGCTGCCACTTGGACTGAGTTCTCATCACTGTTAGCAGTTGGCAATAGCATGTCCCAGAGGGGTCTCCAGCTGTAACTGACTACAGTGCAGAGAATCTGTCTGCATGCAGGAGACCTAAGGATCCAGTCAAAGGTCTAGGGCTCACTGCAGTGTCCCATGAAAGCCCATATTCTCTTGGCCTTCAGCACCACTTAAGCAGGTCATGGTTCTTTCCCAGGTGCAGTGATCCATGCCTTCATTCCTGAAGATTCTGGAGCATTTGTCATTCTTTCTGGATTAGTTTGTTATAGTATCCCATTGACTTTAATAACAGGGCATGGTAATAATAGGAAGCACCCTAAGGGATCTCCTGCACTCCACATATATTCTTCCTTTTTTCCATTGCGGAGTAGTAATCCAATTTTCCTATTGTAAGCCAGTCAGGAAAATTCTTATATATTTGCATATCTTGCATTATATCTGTTTTTCTAGTGACATTGACTGATACACCAGGGAACCTTAGTGATAATATCTTAGATTCACACCTGTAGGTGCTAAGATTTACTCAGAGGATAGGTAAAGACATTGAATTTCTCAGGGACTCAAAGAAAACCAATTTTAAAGAAATTTGAATTTGTTCTGGTCCTTAGCTTTCTCATCTGTAACAAGAGCATGAATAATAACTACATGTATATTTAATACAAGAGTATGGTATTTCTTAAGTGCTCAGCACTATGTCCAACATTGTATGTACTCAGTAAGTGATATCTATTCTTATATCTAGGCAGCTAATCTTAGATTGCAATTATCCAACCAATTCTTAGATACTACTACTAGTATGAGGATGATGATGCCCTATAGGAATTTTTTGAAGCAGCGTCTAGCTCACATTTCACCCCTGGAGTCACTGATGAATTTTAGCTGAGAAATGGTAAATTTGGTTTAATGGGTAGGATCCATTCGCTACATGCAGACACAGACACAGACACAGATGCGCACACACACACACACACACACACTTACACACACAGGGCACACGTAACTTCAATATCACTTCGATCATTTTCAGGCTGCATTAGAAAGGGAATCAGTAGCCCCAAGGAGAATGTGTAGGAGGTCTGCAGGTCCTGGATGGTTGCTAGGTTACTATCCCCTGAGAATGACCTGTTTCAGCTGGCTTGCAAATACAACAGATACAGCTGATTCCCAATAGCCCTGCTTTTTTGCTTTTAAGGTTCCCAAGAAAGTATGTTGACACCAAATCCAACTGGCAATAAACCTGTGATAACTAAATCCCATCTTTGTGCTAGGCAGAGCCTATAAAATGAGGTGTCAGAAGAATGGGACAGACATCTGTCCATCTGCCTGTGCTTCCAGACTCCACAGTGGGGTTGTGTTTTGTCAGAGAATTTTCATGGTTTTTGAAGTAAAAAGATATGGCACAGAATTGACAGAGAAAGGTCCAGGTCTTTGAGAATTTTTTCAAAGTACATCTATGAGTACAGTACTGATTAATGCACTTGCTCTTGCCAGGCGGGGGAGAATTCCTGATAGCCCCAATTCATTGCTCAACTCTAAAATTAGCAACTATTTTTCATGCATTTACTCAGTCCTTAATCTGACAAAAAAGTCATTTCCAGTTCTACTGAGCAAATATTTACCAAATGCTTAGTATAGCTAGACATGATACAATAGGAAGCAAAACATACAAGAGTTCATCCTTATGGAACTTATAAAGTAGTGCAAGACAGAAATTGAACTGGTAATGATTTTCTCCCAGAAGATACAGGGGTTTGAACCTAGGCTCTCCCTTATGCTATGCAGGCACTCTACCACTGTTTTTGTCAATTTATTTTCATTGGGATGAAATACCTGGCACCTGCAACAAAGCAATTTATTTTGGATCACAGTTTCAGCCCATGGTCAGTAGGCTTCAAGGAACAAGCAAAATGGCAGAGGGGCATGGGAGAGGAAAACATGCTCAACCCATGGAAGCCACGAAGTGCAAGAGAAGGAAAGAGCCATTGACTAGAATACACCCTTGGAGACCACGCCCCCTGTGATCCACCTCAAACTAGGCCCCACCTCTCAAGAGCACCTTCAGTTACCAAACACCCCAATGGGTAAGTCCATTGATGAATATAACACCCTCGTGATCAAATCACCTTCTATGCACATGAAAATTTTGGGGAATATTTTAAATCTAAATCATGACATTCTTTCTGTGGCTCCCAAAAGATTCATGGCTATCTCATTATGCAAATGCATTTAGCCTACCTACAAGAGTCACCAAATTCATAACAGTTCCAGTATTGCTGAAAAGTCTAAGTCCAAGTTTTCTCTTGAGACTTAAGGTAGACTCTTAGCTGTGAGCTCTCAATCAATATTTTTTTAAAGTTAACATTGCTGGCATACAGTGGCACAGGATAAACATTTCCACTCCAAAGGGGAGAAATAGGGGAATACAAAGGAATGGGACCAAAGCAAGGCCAAAATCCAACAAGACAAACAAATTCTGTAGTTCTGTGTCCACCACTTGCCTATGGGGAAAGTTAAGGTGAGACACAAGCTCCAAACCTGGGAAGCTCCAGCCCTATGGTATTGCTGGTTGTAGACCTTATGGTCTCTCTCTTGGGGCTGCTCTGTTCACTGATTGCAGCTTTTCTCAGTCGATGCTTCACTTTCCTGGCATCCCCAACATCTTGGAGTCTTCACTGCACTTTATTGAGGTTTAACTCTTATAGCTTCACACACTGCTGTCTTAATGGCACACTGACTGGCCTCCCGGGACTTCTGAAATCTGAATGGAAGCTTCCATAGCCCCATAGCTTTTATATTCTATATACTTGAAAAACCAACACCATGTGTATGATGCAAAGGACTTTTCCCAGCTTATGCCAGGCTTCCTTGCATCATGGCTTCAGGGGCCTCTGAGTTCTTAAATGGCTGAGCACAGTGAAATATATTCCAGGAAACCTATTCTCTAGGTTGTTGTCTATCAAGGGATTGAGGACTTTCTTTCCTAATGAAAGCTTTATAGGTCTTCACCTTTGAGCTTCCAAATAGTGGGACTTTGCTGATTTCTTAAAGCCTTCAAGCCATCTTTCCATTATTTTGGTGCAAAGTATTTGGCTTTTTAAAAGTGCTAATCTTTTCAACAATCATGTCGACTTTTGCCCCAGTTTTTCAGGTACTTCTTTTCTGGTGGACCTACAAACCTTCAAATTATTTAGCTCTGCCATTTGCCCCTCATTTTCACTGTATTGTAATTGAAAGCTCCCAGCAATACCCATGTCACAGCCTGAACACTGGACTGTCTTGAAACTTTCTCTACCAGATTAATTAGACTGCCATCCTTAACTTCAGCCTCCCTATAAAGTCTTAGGATATGGGAAAAATGTAAACAAATTTTCTGCCACAGCCTAGCACACATGGCCTCTACTTCAGCTGCTAATGGGGTCTGTGTTCCAGATTAAACCCCCTGAGCCTGACCTTTACTATCTGCACTCTTGTCAACATTCTGATCTTATGAGCTCCAAGTAGAATCTTTCATCAAGCTTGGGTTACAACATTCTAGGGTTTCCCTAGAAAGCATCTCCAAACCATTTGAAATTCCTGCAAACCAATTCCAAAGACTTCTAAATCACAGGATCAGATAAAATCTCAACAATGACTTTATTCTTGGTATCAAAATCTGTCTTAGACACTTTCTCATAACTGGAAAGTTTATTTTGGCTTATGGTTTCAGTCCACGGTCAGCAGGCTGTAAGACAGAAACAAGATGGCAGAAAGACATGGTAGAGGAAAATATTCTTAATCTATGGCAGCCAGGAACTAGAGAGAAGGGAAGAGCTAGGGGCTAGAATGTACTCTTTTAGGCCTCACCCCTAAGAGTCCACCTTCTAACAGCACGTTTAGCTACAGAGCACTCCAA
>RJWM01027685.1:0-26493 GCA_004363535.1 Dasyprocta punctata | reverse complement strand
AAAGAGTATATAACTGGGTTTCAGTAACAGTGTATTTGTTAAAAATAGGCGCTGACCTGAATCTGGCCCCTAGGCTCACTCCTGGTCCATTATGTTTGTCCAGATATTTATCATTTCTTCTCTTCTGTCATTCCTGAAACTCTAAATTTCCATCTCATATCAATTCACCTGTCTGGAAAATTCCCTTTAATAATTCTTTTAGCCTGTCTGTCAGCAGCAAATTTTCTTAATTTTTCTTCATTTGAAAATGTCTTTACTTCGCATCTCTCAATCAGTGATGTTGAAAGTTTATTCATATATTTATTTGCTGTTTGTATTTCTTCACCTAAGAAGTATGTATCCACCTCAGATGCCCATTTTTGTATTGGGTCTTTGAATTTGGGGGGCCTAATATTTTTCAATTCTTTGTATGTTCTAGATATAAGTCCTGTGTATGAGGAACAATTGGCTATAATTTTTTCCCCTTTGGGGGTTGTCTTTTCATTCTGTTGGTAATTTCTTTTGTTGTGTAAAAGCTTTTTAATAAGGTGAACCATTTCTTGGTTCTCTGTAGTATTTTCCACGCTGTCTGGGTTTTGCTCATGAACTTTCTGCCTACACCTATGTCATCAAGATTTCCACCTATTTTCTCTCCCAGTAGATTTAGTGTGTCTGTTTTAATATTTAAATCTTTGACCCATTTTGATTTCAGTGCATTCTTTCTTCCAGTGAACATGTTTGTCCCCTTTGTCAAAGATAAGGTGGCTGATTGTATTTAGAGTTGTGTCTGCATCTTCTGTTCCACTGATCTTCAAGTCTTTTCTGTGCCAGTACCATGCTGATTTTATCACAATAGTTTTTTGGGTTTTTGGGGTTTTTTTGTTTTTTTTGTTTTTTTGTTTTTTTGGCACCAGGGATCAAACTCACAAACTCTCGCCTGCCAGGCAGGCGCTTAAGCCACTGAGCCAAACTCCCAGCCCTAGTTTTTTGAGACAGGGTCACAATATGTAATTCAGGCCAGCCTTGCTCACATTGTAGCCCAAGCCGGCCTCGAACTCACAACACTCCTCCTCCTTCAGCCTCCAGAGTGCTGGAATTAAAGGCGTGCGCCACCGCGCCCAGCTTATCACAGTAGTTCTGTAGTATAATTTCAAATCAAGGATTGTGATGATCCCTGCCTTGCCTATGTTTCTCAGAAACAAAAATAGCTTTTGCTATTCTAGGTCTCTTCTGGTGCCAAATGAATTTCAAGAATGTTTTCTATGGTTCTGTGAGGTATGTTAATGGTATTTTGATTGGGATTGCTCTAAATCTGTATAACAGTTTTGAGAGTATGGCCATTTTCACTATGTTAGTTCTTCCTATCCATGAGAAAGGGATATCTTTCCATTTTCTGATATCTTCAATCTCCTTCTTCAGAGTACTGCCATTTTCAATGTATAGATATTTTGCTTCCTTTGCTACATTCATTCCTAAGTATTTCTTTTGTTTGTTTGTTTGTTTGTTTGGATACTGTTGTGAAAGGTGTGGTTTCCCTAAATTTCTCTCTCTGTAAGTTTGTAAACGACACTGAAATTCCATCACACTCCAAAAAGAATGATCATCATCAAGAAATCAACCAATAACAAATGCTGGAGGGGCTGTGGGCAAAAAGGAACCCTTCTCCACTGTTGGTGGGAGTGTAGACTGGTGCAATCACTGTGGAAAGCAGTCTGGAGATTCCTAAAAAACTAGGATTAGAGGTCTCATTTGACCCAGGTATTTCCCTTCTGGGTATCTTCCTAGAAGAATTAAAGACATCATACCACAGTGATTTATATGTATCCATGTTTATAGCAGCACAATTTGTAATAGCTAAATCTTGGAAACAACCCAAATGCCCATTAAACGAGGAATGGATAAAAAAAGATGTAGTCTTTTTATACACCTGGAGTACTACTCAGCCATAAAGAAGGATAAGCTTGAGACTTTTATAGGTAGATGGTTGCAACTCGAGACCATACTCATAAGTGAAATAAGTCAGACCCACACATGTCCACATCATATTTTCTCACTAGTGTGATAAGCTGAATGAGTAAATACAACCATAATGAGAAAATAAGATTGACAATAAATATTGTGAATTGGGCAGAAACTGTTCAAAAGGAAAGAAAAATGGTGATGGTGAAAGGAGAAAAGAAGGAAAGGAAAAAACAATGACAACAGTTATACAGCTAGTTTCTCTTAGTTCATTGGGAAGAAAGGTTTGTGCTAATATTGTTTGAACAATATTTCATGCCTATATCTTGTACTCTAAGTAACTACTTTGAACCTAATAATACACAGTGTATTGACCACAGTTACTCTCCGATTATCTTGTTTTAAAATACTATTTTTTTTTTGCTTTAAAATAAAAAAAGAAAATGTCTTTATTCCTCCTTACATTTCTGCTGGATAGAGTGCTGAGTTGACAGTATTTTCCTTCAGCTCTCTAAACACACATTTGCCCTTCACAGTTGGGATGACGAACCCATAATCATTCCTCTATATATAATACTTTGTTTTCTCCAACTGATTCCAATTTTTTCTCTTTTTTCTGATTTTAGCATTTGATCATGATATGTTTCAACATGAATTTATTTTCTTTTCCACTTTGGGATTCCCTTTGCTTCCTGAATCTGTAGGTTGTGTCTTTTAAAGTATAAAAATATTCCATTATTTATTCAAATAATTCTTTGTTATTGGAGGATATCTCCTCTGCTTTGAGACACTGGTGATGTTTTAGATTCTGGGGATTTTCCCACAGTGCCTTGAGGCTCAGACCATTTTTTAAAATATTTATTCTTTCTGTCTCTGTTAGATCAGATAATATATTTTGATTTATTGCCAAATTCACTTTCCCTTCTGTCATCTCTAATTTCCTATGTAGCTCATCCAGTGAAATTTGTGTTAGTTTCATCCTATTTTTCACTTCTGAGATTTTCATTTAGTACTTCTTTGCATCTTATATTTTCTACGATTTCTATCTTTTCATTTGTTTCAAGAATATTTTGTCTTTGCTTCCTGAACAACGTTTACAGTAATTACTCTAAATCTTTGTTTGGTAATTCCAGCACAACTGTCAAGTCAGTGCTGCTATCTGTTCTTTCTCTTTCCTCCCACGAACTAAGATTTTTCTGGTGAAACCAAGCGACTCTGGGCTGCATCCTGGACACTTTGAATATTGTGACCTAAGATGCTGATTCTTACTTAAGTCCGATAAAGAATACTGATGTTTCTGTTTTATCAAACAATCAATCTAGTATGGTTCTGACCAGTCTTTTGTGGTTCACAATTTCAATGTAGGTTCTGCTTTCAAAGGCTTTGAAGGGTGATTGGATCTGTTCTAAGTTTATTCCACCCAGTTGCCAATTTGGGAGCTTGGCAGGGGTCTATATAACAGTTTCATTCTCAGTCTTTGGTGTACTGTTTGTGCTCAGAAATCCATATGCTCAGTTCGCAGGTAAGTCTAAGAACCAAACTTCACGGACTTACTTGCCTGAGTCATTACTGCTCCATGAGCCCTCAGATACTACCCAAGTCTCTGAGGTTCCCTTTTTCAGTCCTATGTGGCTAGAATGCTGAATGTAGTGTACTCAACTCTGCTGTGCTCTTTCTATGACTGTGTCTGTGTTCAAGGTCAAGTGGTGAAAGAACAGAGGGGGAAAACCAAGGGAATTTCACACACACACACACACACACACACTCACACACACATTCGTGGAGCCCAAAGCCCCTTTCCTCACAGTTTCCCCTCTATTTTGGTGTCTGTGGGCCCTGATGGCCACCACTGTTGCTTCTAGCAACATACAACAGACTGTGATCTGAGGCATCAGAGAATAAAGAAAAACAAAAAGAAAATGGAATGCACATCCCAGTCTCCCTGAGCGTTAGGAGCTCCCTCTCCTACCAGAATGAGAGAACTCTTCCTGGAGCTCTCTGCAACTGCAGGCAGTGCCTGCTTCTGCGGGTATGGGCTGATTTCAATCGGGGCCAGGAGATACAAGAGGGGAAAAAATTCATCACTGGTTCAGTGATCCTTCAAGTTTCAGCCTTTTTCCACTTTATTTATGACATTACTTTTCCAAGTACTTATTCTCCATTTGTTATGCACAAGTTTTATACCTGCCTTTGGCAGGACAGAGTGAATGCACTTAGGCCATTTTACCTAAAACCAGAAACCGTGCTCCATTTTTCACCAATAGGGTGCACCACAGCCATTGACTGCTAGATGGTAACCAAAGGTGAATTTCCAGAATAAACTCAATTTTGTTACCCTGTATTATTTTTATATTACACATTTGCATATAAAGTATTATTTACCAATTGTTTAAGACTTTTTGTATTTACATTAATAAGTGAAATCTGTATTTTCCTTTCTTGTAATATTCCTCTCAAATTGTTTTTAATCAAAATAATTCTAGCTGCATTAAGAAGGTAAGTGGTCCTTCTTATTTTATATATGATTTAAAATGTCACAATATCCATAGTTGAAATACAGGATAAGTGAGTTTAGCAATGTTGTTATATGCAGGATAAATATCTATCAATTTAAATAAAATATAGAATTAAGAAATGAATAGCAAGTTTGCCAAATATAAAGTCTATACATGATACTCAATTGATCTACACACCACCAGCAAATGGTGAGCAAATAAAATTGCAAAGTGCCAAATAATAAGAATTACATATCAATAAATGTAACATACGGATTCAGCCATGCAAGTAAACTATACAACATTATCAAAGCAAATGAGAGGAGAACTTAAACATGGGAAGACATACAATGTTCAGACTTAAGGACTCACTGTAATTATTTCAGTGCTAATTAGTCTATCTACCTAACATGTAGTCAAAATATCAGCTATACTTTTGCAGAAATTAACAGTTTTATTCAAAGTCAATATGGAAATGTACAGAAAAGCCAGACAATCATGAAAAAGGAACAAGGAGAGGAGTCTATACAACCAATAACAAGTGGTAAGACTTTATAATTATGCATCAAATTAGGATGAATCATATTGGGCTACAAACCAGTTGAATATAATAGAGAGCCCGGAAAGATGAACACACACATATGAACACTCTGTATATTGACAGAGGTGGCACCACAGAACTGTAGGGAAATGGTCTTTTCAATACTTGGTTGTCTGACTACATTTTGTGTTACTATAACAAAATACCACAGGCTATGTAATATGCAAAGAAAATAGATAAATAATTTTTTTATAGTTCTGACACTGAGAAGTCCATTATCAAAATGGCGGCATCTGGCAAGGGTATTCCTGCTTTGTCATCCCACCATGGAAGGCAGAAGGCAAGACAGTCACTTGTGAGAGAGGAGCAAGAAAGGGCCTGACTGGTTTTCACAATGAACCCCATTTCCTAAAAAGAATGCGCTTCCACAATAATAACATTAATCCACGCGTGAAAGCAGAGCTCTCACGACCTAATCACCTCCCAAAGCTCTCACCTCTCAACATTGCTAATTGGGAATGAAGTTTCCAACCCATGGCTTTGGGAGACAAAGTCAAACCACAGCAGGTACTGTGTCCATTTGATACTCATGGGAAGATAAATCAAGCATCTTCACAATCATGGAGTTGGGAAAAAAGCGCTAAATATGACACTAAAATACTAATCTCATAAAAGAAATTAAGATTGATTATTGCAACCGCACTCTTCAAAATTACATTCTTTACAATTAAGAGAATAAAATGCAATCCACAAAGTAGAGTATGTGTGTGTGTGTGTGTGTGTGTGTAGATCTATGGATATACTCAATAAAGAGCTTGTATTTAGGGTGCCCATTGGCACATGCATGCACGCACACACACACATACAATCCAAAAGAATCATCCAACAAATATATGGAAATTTTTCTCAATTTCATCAACAATAAGATTAAAACCACAATCAGATACGACAGTACATGTACCAAAATGGCAAACTTCTTTTTCTTTTTTTTTTCAGCACCGGGGATTGAACTCACAGCCTTGCACCTGCCAGATAGGCGCTTACGCCACTGAGTCAAACTCCCAGCACAGAAATGGCTAACATTTAAAATCCTGACAATATAAACTATTGACAAGGCTGTAAACCCAAAATAATCCTCTTGCACTACTGCTGGGTACACTAGTACACTGGCATGATGCCTTTGGAAAAGTCTGGCATTACCTGAGCATGGATCTTACTGTATGACCCAGTGATACCACCTCTACATTTCTACCCAAAACAAATTCATGCCCATGTGCACTAAATGACAAATGAAATAATGCTTGTGGCACTACGATCCATAACACTTCAACCTAGAAACAATCAAAATATCAATGGTAAAAGCATAAATAAATGTTAGTATTTACTTATAACACAGCAATAAAAATGAAGAAACTACTACTGCATACAACACAGATGATGGCCAGGCACGTCATATTGGGTGTAAAAGGCCCAAAATGAAAGAGCGTATACTAGGTAATTCCATGGACGAGGTTTAAAATGAAGCAAACTGGACTGTCCTGCTAGAGTCTGATAACCAAGTCTGGAAGGAGGACCGGAGGAGTGACTGGGACATGGATGCTCCTGGGAAGTGGACAGTGTTTTACTTCTCTTGACCTGGTTGCGATGACACAAGAGTTCATTTTGTGGACACTCACATACTTGTTTTATGCACTTCACTCTCTTGTGTGTTATAGTTACCAAAGTCATTCTGAGACTAAACAGATCAAAGATCTCGAAAATAGCTTACAGGTTTTGTTGATGAATTACCAGAGAAAAGACGTACATAAAGTGCATGAGATTTAGTGCAACCTCCAGCCCTTTCTTTTCCTTCTTGGAGCAAAATTAACAGATAAGGAAATATTTACAGTTCACCCCCCCATCCTGAGAAACAAACCATCTGCTGAAAGCAGTGCACTGAGATGGGAACTGGAGCTGGAAGCTGAAAAATGGGAAAAATGGGAATTGTGAAAAAGCAGAAGTAGAAGGTTCTAAGTAAATAATGGGCTGTCTGAGAGGAGGAAATAAAATGTTCTTTACTGAGAAAACCCACTATATGGATTCTGGAGATCGTTCCCATGAAGGACTTGAAGGAAGAGGAGGTTGACCAGAAGGAAGTAAAAGGAAGTGAGTGACATGATTGAAAGAAGAAGAAAGGAGAGTAAAGAATGGGGGGTAAGAAGAAACACTGACTAGAGAAAGGGGAAATGGAAGAAACAGTTAAATGATCCATGTTGGGCACCTGGAATGATTCAGGCATTTTGCCCACATTAATACCATTTAAACATCACATTGACCCTCTCAGGTGGGCAATATCTTTCTTATTCTACAAATTAGGAAACTGCAGCTGCAAGTTTGTTTTATCCAAGGGAACACATCTTAAAACATCAACTCTAGCCACATGCAACTCCAAATCCTGTGCTCTACGAAACCACTCAATTCCAACAGAAGGATTTTCTTGTAGGAAGTAATTACCTGTGTTACAACTGGGTCCTGAAAAAGATTTACTCAGAGGCAGACTTTGTCCTAACAAGCAGAAAATGGTTTTGAAAATCTTTTGAAACCCTAAATCTTTACATCTATAATTGTATGGTATTAGGTTTGTAATGGGGAATACTTACAGATACCACTGCCACTCCGCCTTAGTATAAAGGGGCATTTTAGAAGAATCTAGTGTCTATTTTCTGGAGGCAAACTAGTAGAATACTAGGAGCTCTATTTAGGTTGACAAACAATGCCTTATAAGAAAAATGGATGTAAGATACAGTATAGTCTAGTTTGTATTTGCCACTTGGCAAGAATACCAAAGATAGCTACATGAGGTGCCCCAGGAAATTCCAAGGGAAAACTCAAAGTCATGAAGTTACCTGGATTTCTTCAGGAAAACCAGAGAAGAGTGAATTATTAAAGTTTAAGAAAGACTCCTCTCTAAAAGAAAATCATCTCATTTTGAACGAATTATGTGAGAAATAATGGAATCTGTTTCTGCATATAGCACAGTTTTGGGGTTACATCAGAGTACTTGCAAATAAAAGTATCAACACTTTCACTTAAATTGGGGGTTACTTATCACTTCTGAGTGAAAACAGTGAAGGGATGGAAGAGGAGGAGGGGAAAGGGAGAACTCATGTCTATTGACAACGGAGTAGAGACATGTCAGATATTGCCAAGGCATTTTACACAGCACAGCTTGGGATATTCATTATAGTCCCCCAAAAAGGCATAAAAATTAAAGCAAGCTGTCTCCAAGGAATAATTAGAAGTGAAAATCAATGAGACAAAAATGGCTCATATTCTGCTCATTGATTTCCTGTGTACGGTGAGTCCAACTTGTCTGTGGGTTGGAAGTCAGTTTGGCTACTTCTTATTTCTTTTTCAGCAGTTGAGTTCTCCTGTCAGTGCCTTTCATGCTGGAGTCTTTCTTTGCTCTAATCACGGCTGTCAGCTATCGAATGAGTCTGACACCCTGACTCCAGAAACGAGGGAATTCACACCCCATGCATATGCAGTCGGCTTCTTCATTAATGCTGACTGACATACAGATATGCTGCATTGCTACTGATTTTTATTTTTAAAAAATGGCTAAGTATACATTGAAGTGGGAATTCCCTTGTTCAGAAACACTCCAAGCTCAAGAATTGATCTTTCAGGCAATTAGGCCAGTATTACTGTAAAGACCTATATTTTTATTACTGCAAAATGATAGTTAAGAGGCAAATCACACACACACACACACACACACACACACACCCCAAGTTCAGATTTTTCCACTAAACCCTAACTGATCTTCCCAAAGGACCTCAGTTGGAGTTCCAAGTGCTCAGTGTGAAGTTGTAAGGTTAACTGACTTTCTGAGAATTATAAATTCTTAAAGGGGAAATCTACAGAATCATCTTTCCACCCCCAGCAAAAACTGAAACAGAACCAGAGCTTCTCGGAGTGTTCCTGTATCTAAGTTATTATCGTAAAATGACAGAATCCAAGTTGAAACAGATCTAGTTCAAAACAATCAAACGCAGAGCTTTCCTAACGAGCGCCTTTCTGGTTTCTCGCTGACACTCTTGGCAATAAGCACATCTTGTTTGATATGAGACTGCTGTCTGAAAATGGAAGCACGAACTGAATCCATATCATAAAGAAGTTATTATAGCACGGTCCTGATGGAGATGCATTCCCACCCTACAAATGCATTTAATCATCAATGTGTGCCCTCTTCAAACCCCAGGAAATCAGGACAAGACTCCAGCCACAAACTTCCCTTGCTGCACTTCCCACAGCAGGTGGTCTCTTCCTCCCAGGCCACAATATTATCAACGCCCTTCAAAAGGTCAAATGTCTTCTTGTGAGCGCCCAACTCTTCAACAGGGTTGAGAGCAGTAAGAGATGTCACGGACAACCAGGTGGGCGCTGGAAGCCTAAGACGCGTGATGGCGCTTGCTGTACTAGTACTGGCTTTGAGGTAGGGAGATATAAATGAATACATATGAATGCACATGTATATTGAGAGACACAGAGAGAAAGAGAGAGAGAGATGCTCCATAATGTAAATACAAATAAGGAGGAAGGGGTCTCTTGGTGCTACACAGGGGAGAGCTAAGGCACGTGTGACAAGGCGGCTGAGTCAGTCACCAAGGCCCTAAGGCAGCCCGACCGCGGAGTCACATGAACCCAGCCCTGTTTATCTGCCCCAACACGTATCACCCACGGACCCTGCAGCTCCGCTGGTAGCATTTGGTCTGTTTGCCCAGCAGAGCCCGGTACAGGGCGGATGGTCATCAAACAGTTCCTGAGAGGCACTTACATCCAATACGTGCTTAAAGGACTTAGAGAAGTGCCACTTCGGCCGCAGCCAGGCCCACGCCCCTCTGCCCGCCTCAGTCCCATTGCTCGTCAAGTCCGGAAACAGCCCAGGTGAAAGCCAGCCACCAACTTCACTAACCTTCGCCTACGGCGGCCCGGAGGCGTCAGCCCCCAAGTCAGGGCGGAAGAATCGACCCCAGGGGCTGCTGCCCAATCGTAACTGCGCAGGCGCAACCCCGTAGCTTCCGGGAGGCCACTTCCTCCCTTGTCTCCTAGCAACGGTTGGACGCGTTGTTGACAGCCGTGGAGGCAAAGGCGCCGGAGTGAGCCCAGAGTCTTGCTGGCCACGCGATGGTAAATTCATGGTCTCCGTCACTGCCCCGCTGCCAAGGGCGCCGACCTGCGTGAGCCTTTGCTTTCCGGCTTCCTGGCCGTGGCCAAGGATGGCGTGGCGCCGGAGGCTTCTTGGAGGGGCGAGAGGGAGACCCTGGAGAGGGAGAAGAAGATGCCTAGATGAGGGGAAGCTGTCTTGGGGGTGGTTCTTGCCGAGGATGATATCGGAAAATTGGAGAAAGAGGTCGAGGAGATGAGAAATCTCGGGAGCCAGGAATGTTTGTGAAGGGGCGGCAGCGAGATAGAGAAGGGAAAAACCTCTGCTGAGGGGAAAGGAAGAAATGGAGCAGGGAGAACAAGGGAATGGGGCGGGGGGGACAGAGGAGACACCGAGAGAGAACATCAAGAGAAAAGAGAAATGGAGAGGAGAAAGGGAAGAGATGCATCCTTCCCGTCCACAAAAAAATAAGAAAAGCACAGTAGGGACTAGAAAAAGCTAGCAGTGGGGGACCTAAGATACTGTACTAGGAGGACTCAGCATTCAAGAGAAGAGAAAGTCCTGGGAGGAGGGGGGGAGTAAACAAAAAAAAAAAACTAAACAGGATGATGGTTGTAAAGAGCTGTGGACATTGCCTTAAAGATGATCAGAAAGATAACATACGATTGATGCCCTGTATATGTATTGGGCAGTGTCCCAAAGTGAGATAGCAAGCATTCATCAAGACATGATAGCCCAGATGTGCCAAATAACGGTGAGTCACATCGTGAGAAAGTTCTTCCTTCCATTTGCCTAAGCCTTCAGAGAGGAGAAAGTTTCTGGTACTCTTAGGTCCTGTTACATGGTGATTTCTGTTTTTCACCTGAACCAGGATAGCTCTGGGCTCGATCTGATGAGACTCCAGCTCAACGCTTTTCCAGCAGTAGAAATCAAAACCATGTGCCCTGTCTTTGTTTTGTTTTACTTTCATGGTTATTTTTGTTTATACCAAATAATAGCAGTTTTCCATTTATTTTCATGATAAACAATTTCCTCTTAAAATGCATTTATTTAAGCTTTTTGGCAATGAGATTAAAGAACATGCTAGGCAAATGATATAGTGTTTAAAATAGCAAAGATTATGAACCTAATACATCAGTGTCTGAAATTGAGAAAACAACTGCTATCATGGTAGAAAAGATAAGTGCTCAGACCCACAGTAAGTGCAAAAAAAAACCTATCTAAAGTAGCATGATGTTCACCCATGCAATGTGGGGAATATCACAATCCCTCATCAATAGGCTGCAGAATACTCTTTAAATTCAGAATATCCAGGGACTGTTCAGACATGAACAATGCAGGTGTGATAGAAAAATACAGTGAATGTTTAAATTAAAATATTTTATTACAGTAAAAGACACATTACCACTAATCCCTCTCAAAATACTCCCCCTCCCCACTTCAAACACATTTAAAATTCACTTTCGTGAGTGTCTTTAGTTGCTCCCTCTATGTTCTGAATCAATTCAAAACTTTTACTTTTCGTTGCCATTTTTACTTTGGGGAAGAAGCAGAGTCACACAAGGGTAGATCAGGACACCGTAGTGGTTTTGTGAGCCTGCTTTGTCTATTAGATGGCACTGGACAGCAACAGGAAGACTTCCAGTAGTGTGTCCGAAAATGACAAGAATTATGAGATGAGGACGTCAGAAGCAAAGGGGAGTAATTTGAGAGCATTTAATGGCCATATGTCTGTTAATGTGTAAAATTTTTAGTTTATTCACTTTATATCTTGATCAGCATTCGCATGTTTAGAAAATATTATTATTGATTTTGGCATCTTCAGAGAGGAAGAAAACTTGGAGTTTATGCAAAAAAGAATAGTTTAAGACTCAGTCACGCAATTGTAACATAATCATTCATAGTTTGATATTCAGCCTGCACCAAGACTCAAGCTATAGTTATGAAGAGAACCCTGGCATCCTACAACATGTTATTTTTCTACAATACTCTTCTGAAACTTAATCATCTGAATGAACATCAAATTAGATAACACTAATGAAAATACAATTTCTCATTATGAGCCACTGTTAGAGAAAGGAAAGACAATAATACACAAAAGGGGGTTTTGTGACTACAGAAAGTTCAACACATTAAAGGTGATCCAGGGCAGATATCTATGCAGCGTGAAAAGTACTTTTCTAGCTAAAGTGCTTTTCCTGCAAGGCAGTATGATCTCTGTCACTAAAAGGGAGTAAACCAAGAGAACTGTCAGGGTTGAATGCAGGGGAGTGGTTCTTATGTAGGTTTGTATGTAGGGCTTGGTGATTTCCAAACTGGCTTTTAAATATCTGGGATTATAGTACCTAGTACCTTAACCTTAGGTTAAGCAGCTAGGGGGAAACATAGCCTTCTGAAGGTCATTCTCCTTAAGACTGCTATCACCACAAAGACCCTTTTGATTCATTGTCCTGCTGATCTCTTCCAGACAGAGGTGGAGGAAACCCTCAAGAGGATCCAGGGCCACAAAGGAGTTATTGGAACCATGGTTGTAAATGCAGAAGGTAAATATGTCACAGGCTGCCTTCTTGACACACAGAAATCAACCTAGGAGCTTGTTGATTGTATCAAGCCTTGAAACGAACATCTTACAATTTGAAATCAAGAGCATATTTTGTAAATTTAGTCATAGTAGTTATACATCAAACATCATTGAGTATCTGTCATATGCCAAGCACTCTGCTAAAAGCTAGGGCTAGTCATATTAGCCAGACATGTCTAAAAACGTCTATATATTCCTGAAAAACACAGATTATACACTTTTTAAAGCTTTAGTATTTCTCTTTTATCATTTCAGGAGTGCCAATAAAAGCTATCATGTTTAAGATAGGGAAAATGTCATTGCTGGCCATTTGTTTTTGTTCTAACAGTATAAAAGATGCAAAGTTTCAGTCTTCATTTTAAGTGAAATTGTTCCTTTGCCAAAATTAGAAAAAAATCACTGAGAATTCAATTTGATGTTATTTACAGTATTTGCGGATATAGCATAAAGAAGGCCAATGCATTTCCAACTGTGAAACCTAAAGACCCACTAGACCCTCGCTCTAGCTATGCTGCCCTCCTTTTTTTTTTTTTATTTTTTTTTAACCAGGGTTTGAACTCCCAACCTCACACCTACCAGGCAGGTGCTTACACCACTGAGCTAAATCCCCGTCCCTATTTTTTGAGACAGGGTCTCACTGTGCAGTTCAGGCTGGCCTTGAGTTCACTTTGTAGCCCAGGCTGGTCTTAAACTCACAAGGATCCTCCTGCCGCAGCCTCCAGAGTGCTGGGATTAAAGGCGTGCGCCACCACGCCTGGCTTTTTTACACAGCCCTCCTTAAGAACCCACCAGCACTTCCCGGACACTTGATCCCATGCTCAGCTGCAGCAGTGACCTCTCAAAGGTGCCTGCTGGTCCCATTGCTAATTCAGGCATTGGTAAAGGCAAAAGATACCAGAAATTCCAGACCATTAGAAGAAATAATTCAATACTTCACATCGTTCCTGGTGCAACTGTAAACCTGGCATATTACCAGCTCAGGGCCTGGCAAAATCCATCAATATAACTTAATGTGCAACAAGCAGCTGAAACTCTGTTTAAACTCTGAATTTTAATTCCTTACTATTGAGAATGGAAAAGAACGTACTGTGCTTTACCAGTGGTTATGATGGTTACATGAAAAAATAATTGTCCAGTGCACCCGCTAAAATAGCTAACAATTAATAGGACTGTAATTAAATAATTGTGAGAATATAGACATTTTAACTAATTTTCCCAGATAGAACATTAGATTTTTTTATATAATAAAAAATAACGCAAAACCAAATATGTATAGCGAGTGTGATTATAATGAATTCATTCAGCTTGAATACTCAGAGAGAGAATCCCCAATCCTTCTTACGGGTAAGTTCAGAGCCACAACAAACAGCTCCAGGAAGTGACCCAGCCCCCGGGGTGCCTCCGGTTACAGTGAGTTTATTTCCAAATATTTGCATGCACTCCGCCACACGCCCTCACGCGGGCTCTGCGCGTGATTCCACGGAGCTGCCGCCTTAGGTTGGCTTTATTTCAAAAAAGTCCCTCACACCTGGGGGCTTAAAACAACAGAAACTTTTTCCCCCAGTCACCCTGGAGGCCAGAAGTGGCACTGAAGATGTCATCCAGTTACAGTCTTTTTAAGGGCTCCACCGGAAAAGCTTTGCTAGCCCCTCCCCAGCTCCTGGTGGTCCTTGTCAGTCTCTGGTGTCCCTGGGGTTAGGGACCCTTCGCCCCCACCCCTTCAGGCTTCCACGGTCACATGGAATTGTCTCCTGTTCCCCCAGTTAGGAGATTGGGGCACATCCTGCCCGCAGTGGCTTCATTTTAGCTCATGGTGTCTTCAGAGACTCTCTTTCCATACCAGATGACTGTGTCTAGGCCAAACTTGAATTTGCGGGGGAGAGGGGGACCCAGAAGAGCTGCATTCTCCTATGGCAGCCGGGCCAACTCACCTAACGCACTTCATGGTGCGGGGGTTTCGTAAAGCACACAACCCTGGCAGTATGCTTTAGCTGTCTCCAAAGTAGCCACACCCTTGGTCTGTAAACCCCCAGGAGTTTACGCAAAGGAGAAAGGAGGAAAGGATTTAGATATTGTGAGTTCAATCCCCGGTGCTGCAAAACAAAACAAAACAAAACAAAACAAAACAAAACAAAACAAAAAACTCACTAAGGCGCCATATGTACTAATAATGAATAAAAATAGGCAAATAAGAAAATAAATCTATCCCAACAGTAAGGAGAAGTTTAAAATCCATCATGTAATATTTACTTGGTGAGCGTGACTCTGTTTAAAATGTTGAAGAACATTTGAAGGAAGTTGGGCAGCTACTCACACCCGCAGTTTCTCACCGGATCTGTAGCCAGGCGCACACGCACATTTAAACGGGCGAAAGTAAGGATCTGCCACAGTGAGTAAGCCGTGGAGTAGTGGCATTCAAAGTGATTTTTACTTTATTTTCCCGAGGTTTCTCCAAACTCCTCTCAGCTGAAGGCAACAAAATATTTTTAATACCCATTAATTTTTAATTAACCTCTCCTGGGATAAGGTTGTGGAAGGATTCAAGGTACTTTTCAAGGCTTCTGGATACTCATTTTTTGCCTGAAAGTTAAATTAACCTTTTTCCCCAAAATATAAATGAGAGGCTTGTTTCTGTGGTCAGATTATTAATACCGGAGTGCAGGAGCAGGGAGTTTATTAATAGTGTGTAGTGTATGTTGTGTGACCAGAATGTAACATGCTCAATGCTCAATTTCAACAGCCCACTCAGTTTTAGATGAAAGTGTCATTCATTATAGTACAGCTTTCTGGCTTTCGGAAACCTCATGAAATTTAATACAGAAAACATTTAGCTAATATGGTGTTTGCGTCTCCGTGTTCTCTACTAATGATTTTGGTCTACTAATTACAGGCAAATTGCTTTAACACATCTTGGGTTGTATTTTTGGCTGGATGGTGGTAGTGCATATATTCAGTGAGAGCTCCTCGTGGGCCACAGTAAATATTAGTCCTTTGGTCTCACTGTTGTAGAACACAGATCACCTGCTTATGACAATAAGGTATACTTATCAATTTATCGATGCTGAGTGGCACAGGTTTTGATTAGTGTAGCTTGTTTATTAACATTGGTTTCCTATTTATAAAACCACTCATTGTTTATAATATTACAACATGATCATTCCATTATATGCTAGTGAATATAAATATCTATCTCCCACATGGTCATATCTGTCATATATTCTTATATATATAAGCCACCTTCCTGTGGGCTCTTAATTTTAAATATTTTTGGCACATCTAATAATCCGCCATTTGACTTTCATTAGATTTTATCAGCCATCCAGCCAATTCCTTTTATTTTGAAATACAATCTAGCAACCAAAGTGCAAATGTACAGTAGAAGATGATAATCCGAAATAAGAAGTACCAGTTTACTGGGATCATATACTTATATTTTAAAGCAGTACCATAAGTTTGGCAATGTCAAACTTAAACATACACCTATATTCTTTGTTGTAGAAGCTCCATTTTAAGAATTTATTTTATACATACAAACAAATGTGAGATGACAAGTCTAAGGTCATATTGTTTATAAAAGTCAAAGAATGGGAACAGTCTGTCACCAGGATGTATTAGTTAGTGCATTACAAAACAGCCACCCAGCAGACTATTATAGTCATTAGCAGGAATTAATCACCTCTACGTAGACTGAATCAAGCAATTTCTTTAACTGAACAAAGTTAAGGTACAGAATAATGATACCACTAAGGTGAAGATTATAAACACAAATGCATACATTCTGGAATTGACCTAGAATATGCGTGGAGGAATACCTAGAATACTTTGTGCTAAAATTATGCTTTATTAAGTTATTTTTCAATTACCTCACAAAGTACCCAGCAAAAGCTCACTAAATAGCTCTTGTTTGCTTCCAAGTGTCTGCAGTACATATGAAAAACTCCCACGTGTTTCCATAATGCACCTTATTATTCAGAAAGACTGGCTCCTTTATTTATTGAAATGGATCATACCTAAAGAGACCTGAACATCTGATTCATAATCTTGTCTTCTACACTTTAAGCAGTTTGTCCGGGTTGTATGTCTTTTGTTGACATTGAGCAGTGCAGGCTTCATAGGTTGTCACTATTTAGGATGCAAAATGAAAGTAGGTATCAAAAGTTATCCTCAAAGACTGGGTGTTAGCAGCATTTCTGTTTCCAATTTGTTAAAGACGTGCTTTGTGACCTTCCATCAGGTGTGGAAGACAACTTCATCCCTTTCAGAGGAGACGAGGCCAACAAATAATAATATGGAAATTAACAGTTGTATATAATACCTTATCTATTGACTAGGTTTCCCTGTAAGTCCTGTACTTACATCCTTTAGCAAGACTTGTTCTGGAGATAGTAGTTATCTTAAAAACTAACTAGTCTCTTGCAGGGTAAAATGGATTCTCTCCAACAGTCTCATCCAAATTTGATAAAACTTTCAGTTCCTGGTACTCTTCTGTTCTTGAAAGTGCTCTTTGTGTAATTGTTCCTGGACCTACACTTTCAGAAGGAAAATGGAGAACCAGGTTAGATTCTTCTATTGATTGGCCTTAATTCAGGTACCTAAGGAATGTGGCAGGAATCCAAATTTCACTCCATGTGCCCCTCTGAATTAAACACACATTTGCAAAGAAAGCCCCTTGAATTCCTATTTGGCAGCCCTCAAAATACTATGGCGGCTCTCCTTCTTTAGAGAGAATACAGTATATATAAACTGCCTATCACAGCACCTGTTACATAATAGGTATGAAGCACTGACTGACCTGAATTAGCTTGATTGATGTGAGCAGAAATGAATTATACCCGCATATTTGTCTGGCTAGAATCTTCCAGCTAAGTTAATAGATTGCGTTTTATACTCACATAGTAGAACAATAGAGCAATCAAGTAGCCAAGTTTAATAATGTTTAAAAATCAAAAATAAGCGCAAAGCAGGGAACGCAGAGCAAAGCTTAAATCTTTGTTACCTTGTTTTTGTAACATCAAATGTAAGATTTGCAAAATACTGTGTGAAAGAAGAAATTTTGAAAAATCTCTTTTGATGACTCCAGCATGGGCAACAATACCCCTTTATGTTTCCGGTTTCAGGAAGGAAGTCTCACACCATCCCTCATATGAAGCATCTCAAAGCAAACTTGCTATGAATAGGACGCACTTTATATACAAATGCATTCATTTAGGGCTAAAATAATCAAGGAACAACTTCCGAATGATGTATGCACAAATCATTCATCACACCATTACCTATAAAAATGTAAAGACCAATTGTCCAAACAGTAGGTGATTGAATGTATTATGATATGTCCACCAAATATTTAAATATATAGAGATTAACACTAATGGTGATTACATTATCAACAAGAACAACTGTATGCTCTAACCAAAAGGAAGAAACAAGCAGCAGTCAATTTCGTAAATACAGTTTGACTAGATTTATACTTAAACATCTATGTAGAGATGAAAAAATGGTAAGGCTGTAAACTGAAATTGTTAGCAGTAATATCTGCTATGACTTTTTCATTCTCTTTGCCATTAGCAGTGTTTTGCGATAACTTTACAATGTTCATACTACTTTTGTAATCAGAAAAAAATGTTAACCCCCAATCAAATTTCATAATAGGCATCCCTATCCGAACCACTCTGGACAACTCGACCACGGTTCAGTACGCAGGTCTTCTCCACCAGCTCACGATAAAAGCCAAGAGCACGATCCGAGATATTGATCCTCAGAACGACTTAACTTTCCTTAGGATCAGGTCAAAGAAACACGAAATCATGGTTGCTCCAGGTAACTTGGCATTTCATTTTCGTATTGATAGCATCTTTGCCGGGGATTTAGCTCAGTGGCGTAAGTGCATGTCTGGCAAGCGCGAGGTCGTGAGTTCGATCCCCAGTACCAAAAAAAAAAAAAAAAAAAAAGCATCTTTCCACTTTACTGGTTAAAAGCCTTGTTTCAAAGAGCAGGAGAGTATGGATTTCAATATGCAATATAAGACACGATTTTCTTGGGTTCCAAAATGAAAATGTTTGAATCTGAAGATTCCAACGTGAATATTTTATGAAATTCATGATCAATTCGACTTTTCAATACATTGAATTTACCCGTTTTGCATTTACTCTCAGCTAACAAAAAATGTGAGCGCAGTTTGCATTTTCAGCAAATCAGACCGTAGAGTGCCACAGACCCACGCCCTGTCCAGAGTGGGGAGAGCACGAAGGCCCACTCCACAGGAAACGCAGAGCCAGCCTGCCGACACGAAGGCAGCAGCCACAAACCGCACATCCTTCCAGGAAGAGTCGTGCAGTGACTACATCATGCTCCTAATCCTAGCCTAGAACAAACCTCTGTCAAATTAGGATTGCCACTCTGTGGGTTGTCTTTTGATCCAATTGGTGATTTCCTTTGATGTGCAAATGCTTTTTAATGAATGAGGTCCCAGTTATTGATTCTTTGTAGTGTTCTCCATGCAGTCTGGGTTTTGCTCATGAACTCTCTGCCTACACCTATGTCTTCAAGATTTCTATCTACTTCCTCTCCTAGTAGATTTAGTGTGTCTGTTTTAATATTTAAATCTTTGACCCACTTTTATTTCAGTGCATGGTGATAGATATGGCTCTAGTTTTAGTCTTTGGCATTGGAAAGCCAATTTTTCCAGCACCATTTATTAAAGAGGCTATCTTTCTTCCAGTGAACATGTTTGTCCCCTTTGTCAAAGATAAGGTGGCTGATTGTGTTTGGAGTTGTATCTGCATCTTCTGTTCTGTTCCTCTGATCCTCAAGTCTGCTTTTGTGCCAGTACCATGCTGATTTTATCACGGTAGTTCTGTAGTATAATTTCAGGTCAGGGATTGTGATGCTCCCTGTCTTGCCTTTGTTGCTCAGAATTGCTTTTGCTATTCTAGGTCTCTTCTGGTTCCAAATGAATTTTAGGAATGTTTTCTCTGGTTCTGTGAGATATGCTAATGGTATTTTCATTGGGATTGCATTAAATCTGTGTGACAGTTTTGGGAGTATAGCCATTTTCACTATGTTGGTTCTTCCTATCCATGAGAAAGGGATAGCTTTCCATTTTCTGATAACCTCTTCAGTCTCCTTTTTCAGAGTACTGCAATTTTCAATGTATAGGTATTTTATTTCCTTTGTTAAATTGATTCCTAAGTATTTCATTTTTTTGGATGTTGTTGTGAAGGGTGTGATTTCCCTAGTTTCTCTCTCAATGAGTTCATTGTTTTTGTACAGGAAGGCTATTGATTTTGGAGTATTGACTTTGTATCCAGCTACTAATAAATTTGGTTATTAAATCTAGAAGCCTTTTGGTGGGCTTTTTGGGGTCTTCTATGTAGAGTATCATGTCATCAGCAAATAATGATGATTTCACTTCTTCCTTTCCTACCCTTATTCCTTTATTTCTTCTTCCTTTCTAATTGCTCTGGCTAATGTTTCCAGAACTATATTAAATAGGATAGTGGATATCCTTGTTTTATTCCTAATTTTAGAGTGAAAACTTTCAGTTTTTGACCAGTTAGTATGATGTTGGCTATTGGTTTGTCATAGATGGCTTTTATCAAATTGAGATAAAGACCATCTATTCTAATTTGTGTAGGATTTTTATCATGAATAGGTGTTAGACTTTGTCAAATGCTTTTTCTACATCTATTGAGATAATCATGTGATTTTTGTCTTTGGCTCTGTTAATATTACATTTGTTAATTTGTGTATATGGAAACATCCCTGCATCCTTGGTGGGAAGAAATTTTAGCCATTTGTTCCTCAGACAAAGGATTTATATCTAGAATATATAAAGATTTGAAAAAAATAAGACCCCTCAACTTCAAAGACCCAGTCCAAAAATGGGCATCTGGGATTAATACACACTTCTCAGATGAATAAATACAAATGGCAAATAAACATTTAAAAAAATGTTCAACATCATTGGTCTCTTGAGAGGTGCAAATTAAAACAGCACTGAGATTCCATCTCACTCCAGAAAGAATGGCTATTATCAGGAAATCAACCAACAACAAATGCTGGAGGGGTTGTGGGGGAAAAGGAGCCTTTCTCCACTGTTGGTGAGAGCGTAGACTGGTGCAACCACTGTGGAAATCAGTGTGGAGATTCCTCAAAATATTATGATTAGAGGTTCCACTTAACCCAGTTATTCACCTTTTGGGTATCTTCCTGAAAGAATTAAAAACATCATTCCACAGCAACATACGCACCCCCATGTTTATAGCAGCACACAATCTATAATAGCTAAATCTTGGAAACAACCCAAATGCCCTTCAAATGGGGAATTATCTGAAAGATATTTTCATTTTATACATAGAGTACTACTCAATCATAAAGAAGGATAAACTTAAGACATTTGTAGGCAAATGTATGCAACTTGAGACCATACTCATAAGTGAAATAAATCAGACTTACATGTGTAAACATCATATTGTCACCTGGTTGTGAGAAACTTAGAGTAAATAAGGTACAATAGATACTATTGTGAAATGGGAAGAAATCATTCAAAAATAAAGAGGAACTAGGTTGGGAGAAAGGAAAGAAGGGAAAAAGAAAAAAAGTACAAGATGGTTATACCGCTAGTTTCTCTTAGTTCATCGAAAAGAAAGATTTGTGCCAATATCGTTTGGAGAATTTTTATGCCCATTTTCTTACACTCTGAGTAACTACTGTGACGATAACAATACACAATATATTAACTATGGTTATTCTGTTTTTTAATGAAATTTTTTTTTATTTTTTCCAGAAAATATAAATATTAGAATTGCCCAAAAACTCAATACAGTTTTTGCAATTTCATTTTGAGAGCATTTTTAAAATATGGCCCATGCCTAGGATACCATCCCCACACCCAGGAAATCAGACTCTCTGGGGCTAAGCCGGGGTGGGTAGTTTTAAATTCCCAGGTGATCCTGATGAGAAGCCATCAGTCTCAGGGCCATGTGATATTCAGAAGAGAAAAACAGATCGGTGGCTATGTTCAAGTACTAACTGGATTTTCTAGAGTGCATTAATCTTGTCCGCATCTCTCCATAGATAAGGAATATCTTCTGATCGTCATTCAGAATCCGTGTGAGTAGACCTGCTACCACCGTGTCTGCTCCCACGATGCCAACCTGGAAACACTTTACTCTTTAATGATTCCTAGAATTATATCCCAGTCTAACTGAATCTCGGGATTTCTTTTCTATTTTTACATTCAAACTAACTAATCCACGTGTCTCTTTCGGTCCCTTTTGATTGCACTGTGAACTTGTTGTATTTTTTGCTAAATAATAAATGAATTTTGGTATGTATGTCTCTCTTCTTTAGAGCTGAAGGATTCTAGAAACTGAAGGGTTCTAGCCTTCTTTCTAGGAGTAGCTGTCTCTGAGGTTAGAAGTGTAGCTTTGCCCAGTTCTCTAACAGCGAGAAGGTGAAGCCTGGTTTGTGGTTGAACTCAGTGCTGGAGCTTAGTACCTTCTTCACTGCTACCAAGCAGCTCTTACTGGTGCTCCTGTCCCACTAGCCTGCGGGGACCAGGTGTGGGTCCTGGGAAAGGCTGCACACATACAAGTTAATGCCAGAGGGTCTTACTTTCACTAGGCATTTCAAACATTCAGAAAATAATATAACAAATACAACAGATTTCCATGCACACCAAGCCATTTAGATGTTAATAATTTGCTATATTTGCTTTACTTAATATCATCCTTTTTTAAAAGTAAGTGTATTTTTAAATAACTGGAGACTCATGTGACATGTGAAATGGGAAGAAGTTGTTCAAATGGAAAGAACTAGGGTGGGTGAAGGGGGAAAGGAAGGAAAAAGGGAAAAGATTTAAAAAAGGATAAAATAAAAGCAAAAGTTTTGTAAATAGGGAGGGGAAGATGGGTTGAAGGGAGGAGAGAGGATTGGAAAAAATAGAGAAACCAAAATATATCATGAGCAGGTACAAATTCCCTATAATGAATAGGAACATGTATATATAAAAGTACCAATAAACTTAATTATATATATATATATATATATATATATATATTTAAAAAAAGAAAGAAATAGCAGAGATCCTGCCTTCCCCTTACCCAGTTTACCCCATGGCTGCATCGTCCAGGTCCCTAATTCAGTGTCACATCCAGGAAACTGACACTGGTCCAGCCAACATGCAAACCATTTCCATCCCTGCCAGGGTCTCTCAGTACCCTTGTGTAGCACCCCACTCCCACCCATGAACCCCAACAATCACTCACCTGTCCTCCATTTGTATCATTTTATCACATCAAGAACATGATTATCTAAATGAAATAATACAATATGGCACATAATCATCTGAGATTGACCTTTTTTCACTCGACATAATTCTTTTGAGATTTGTTCAGAAAAAATAGGAACTAAAGCATTGCAGACAGGGCTGCAGGCTGCTTCTCCTCCTTGAGGCCCCTAGAGGACTCTCGTCTGGAGTCCAGCTCAGCCTGCACTGGGGCCCTGGGCACCTGCGCCTGCATTCTTCTCTTCCACAGCAAGCCAACGGTAGAGGATGGTGTACATACACTTATTGCTTAAACACACCCTGGACACTGCATTGTGTCCCTTGGGGCTGTCGAGGGAGGCTGATCTAAACAAGAGGAGGACCTGAGGCAGATCCCTAAGGCTTGAGTGATAACAAGCAGTGGCCTATGACACATGTGAGTTCCAAGGACAGCCCTGGGGGTAAGGGGGGCTCACATCACCAGGTCAGCCTGGTTACAAGCAGGATCCTGACTCTGTCTTCAGAGAGAAGAAACGGAAGTAAGTCTCAGCTGTAACAAGAATGAGACCCTCAGCCCGTGGGTGAACCCAGAAGAAGGGGCTGTTGGGCTGCAGCGCGTCTGACGTCTGAGACCCAGCCCCACACTTTCTATTTTAAAAGACTGCAAACTTACCGAAGATGAGAAAGCGCGGGACAGTGAACACCCATATAAGCTTCACACACATCCGCCAGCTCTTAATGTTTTATGACGTTTGCCTCATCTCGCTATGCATACATATTTCATACACATGAAAATATATATTTTTACATGCAGACCCTATGAAAGCTGCAGATGCCATCATACTTCAAACACTTCGGCAGGTATTTTTCCAAAATAAGGATATCCTCTTACATAACCACCACATCAATTTCATACATATGAAATTGAATTCAGCATAATACCCTCTAACAAACAGTCATATTCAAATTTCCACAGGGGTCCAAAGAATGCCCTTAGTAACTGCTTTTTTCAAAATCCTGGCTCCTGTCCAGGACTATGTATTGTAATTGGTTTGTCAAGCATCTTTTTTTAAAGCTATGTTTAGAAACCTTTATTCTCCACTTCTCTACCTTTAGCCACTATCTACTTTTTATTTGCCCTCTTGAAAGTCTCCAGTGCCACCTGACCCCAGTTTTCTTTAGCCACTCCCGGTTGGACCCAGACACAGCCTATAACTACAAATAATTCACCAGAAGAGTAGGTCTTCATCCCAAATAAGGGCTTCCCCATCGTTCCACCTCTTCCTTCAGCCAAGCAAAGTCTGGGTACCATAATACAGGACTCATTCACCCCTGGACAGCATCCACATCTGCTCAGTGTTCCAACATAAATGAGGTCTTGCTACAATCCAAAAGGCAAGGAAATACACTAATGAAGGGACGTCCCTTCTATTTTGGCATTACAGATTTTCAAAGCTGAAGAAAACCATAGAGATCATCTGTGGGACCCCTTGATTTTACAGATGAGGATTTCACCTGAGCCTCAGGTCAGGTATTCTCAAGGCATTAGGCATGTGACCTTGTGTTGGTCTGGTCATGCTGGTAGGACTGGGACCTATAACTGCACAGGAGTTCTAGTGAAATCCCTCAATACCCTCCCGCAGCTTGTTTTTAGAAAGTACAGAGCTGGTTGTTGTTTTCAAGTGTCCCAGTGACAATGTTGGATTCCTACACCTGACTCTGGCACCCCTCCCCCTACTTGTGCGACCCACCCAGAGCTCATCAACAGATGTGTGGCTGAGCGCTAAAGCCACTTCCTTCCTCCCGGCCTGGCCAGAAATTTCAAGCTCCATTTGAGACAGAACAGTGTGAAATCCCTGGCAGGTGCAGATGGCACCACCACAAGTGCCAGGGCTCCGTGTGGCCTCTTCTGGGAAGAAGGCCTTTCCATCCCTCTGGGCAGGGAACTCACAGCGGTCTTGCCAACACCTTTGCATCCAGAGGAAACTGTGACAACAGAAGGTAGAGGTTGCCAGAGCCGATTATAACCGAGGAGGATGTGGTGTCGGGGAATGCACACCACCCCCCTGCACCTTCCACACGCAGACCTTCGCCTTCCCGCCTGGATTCATAACAGCCTAGTTAATCAGTTATATTTAAGAGATGCCTGGGCCTATACACTGAAGGTCTACATGCGCCTAGAACCATTGGCAAAGCCTGCCTGGGCCCGTGTGCTGCTGCCTTTTCCTCCAGCTAGCTATAAATTTTACCTGAACGATAGCAGAGCTATTTGCAGAGTCTCTGGAGGAACATAGCACAACCATAAATAGCAGTGATAATGAACTTGGAAAGGCCAGCTTAATAAAATAACTGAAAATGCATTTGCACACCATGAGCATTATGAGCTCCCCAATCTTCATCTCTGGACAGCAGGACCCTCCCAGCAGAGGTTGGGGGAATCCAGAGTTCTAGAACAAGATCAAGTACCCTCCTCCAACACCCAAATTACCAGAGACCAATGCTTGGAAGGTTTTTTTGTTTTTGTTTACCTCCCAAATTTTGAGAAATTTTAGTTGTCTTCAATAAAATGTTTGACATGGGGCAAAATATTCTCACATCAGAAAATTGTATCATGTCTGAGGTGGAAATTACGGTGAACTGGCCCTGCTCATTCAACCAATGTTTGGTCTTGTACATTTTAGAACCCAGGTGGCTGAGACAGCACAGGGTAAGGTGGTGGCAGTGGCTCGCCGGTCTCCAGGGAGAGCATCTTGTGAGACCTGGAACCCTGACACCTGTGTCGTGCTGAGGAGACTGGGAATCTCAACTACAGCCAAAGAGTTGGCTTCTCTGCAGTTTATTTCGGAAGCTACATCACCCAGTAACCTGCAGATGCTCTGCTTACTGAGGACCCCACCTAGCTCCAAGAGGATGACATAGAGGATGAAGCCAGCGCTCCTGGGTTGCCAGTCACCCGATCCCAGATCACTATGCAAACTCTCTGCACAGTGTCCCATTTGGAGCAAAGAGAAGAGCTGTGGATCACTGAGGGAGGAGTCTTCCTGTGGACCTGGCCAGTCCTCTAATTCATTTCAGAACCACAGTTTCAACCCCAATTCAATTCCAAGCCAAGGCATTTTTTTTGCAGAGATTCCATCCATCGGCACAAAAAAGGAGCAACCCCAGCCTGGAGAAAAACTCTACAACAAGCTGCCGAAAACATTTTGCAGCATGGAACCACTTTGTTAGTACCACAGAATTCATGCTGGGGAGGCCCCCTCTGAAAGACAAGAGAGCAGAAAATCCTTCTTCCGAGATGCTCATTTAATCAGGCCTGAAAACATCCACAGCACGGAGAACTATGCATGCAAACAGTGTGAAATGTCCTTCCGCTACAGCTCTAAATCATACTGCAGAGAACTTCTCAGAGTGCAGGCAAACCTTCAATATTCTTCCAGCCTGCAGCATGACCTGAGGACCCACACGGGCAAGAAGCCCTTTGAATGCAGCCACTGCAAGAAAGTAAAAAGCACTCACTGCTGA
>RJWM01027684.1:14007-26652 GCA_004363535.1 Dasyprocta punctata | reverse complement strand
GAAATACTTAGGAATCAGTGTAACAAAAGAAGTAAAAGATCTATACAGTGAAAATTACATTACTCTGAAGAAGAAAACCGAAGATTTCAGAAAATGGAAAGATATTCCCTGTACATGGATAGGAAGAGCAAACATCGTGAAAATGGCCATTCTCCCAAAATTGTTATACAGATTTAATGCAATGCCAATCAAAATACCATTTGCCTACCTCACAGAGCTAGAGAAAGCATTCCTGAAATTCATCTGGAACCAGAAAAGACCTAGAAAAGTAAAGGCAATTCTGGGCAACAAAGAGAAGGCAGGAGGCATCATAATCCCCAACTTGAAACTATACTACAAAGCTACTGTGATAAAATCAGCATGGTACTGGAATCAAAACAGACCTGAAGATCAATGGAACAGATTAGAAGATACAGCCACAACTACAAGCACACTTAGTCACCTCATCTTTGACAAAGGGGCCAAACATGTACATTGGAAGAAAGACAGCCTCTTTAACAAATGGTGCTTGAAAAACTGGCTTTCTATATGCCATAAACTAAAACTAGATCCATGTCTATCACAATGAACTAAAATAAAGTCAAAATGGATGAAAGATCTGAATATTAAAACAGAGACACTAAACTTACTAAAAGACAGAGTAGGTAAAAATCTTGATGACATAGGAGTAGGCAGATAGTTCATGAACAAAAATCAAATTGCACAGGAAATGCTTCCCAGACACAACAACTGGGATCTGGTCTTACTAAAAAGTTTTTGCATGTCAAAGGAAATCTCCAACAGAGTGTAAAGAAAACCCATGAATTGGAAAAATATCTTAGCCAATTATCCATCAGACAAAGGACTTCTATCTAAAATGTATAAAGAATTAAAAGAAATCAGGCCCCAAAAATTCAAGGACCCAATCCAAAAATGGGCATCTGAGATGAATGCACACTTCTCAGAGAAAGACATACAAATGGCAAATAAATATATGAAAAAATGTTCAACATCAATGGTCATTCGGGAAATGCAAATTAAAAAAACACTGAGATTCCATCTCACTCCAGAAAGAATGACCAAATTTAAAAAATCAACCAACAACAAATGGTGGAGGGACTGTGCGGAGAAAGGAACTCTTCTCCACTGTTGGTGGGAGTGTAGACTGGTGCAACCACTGTGGAAGTATGTGTGGAGATTCCTCAAGAAGCTAGGATTAGAGATCCCATTCAACCCAGCTATCCCACTTCTGGGCATTTTCCCAGAAGAATTGAAAACATCATACCACAGTGATATTTGTGCACCCATGTTTATAGCAACCCAATTTGTAATAGCCAGATCTTGGAAACAACCCAAGTGCCCATCAATCACAGAATGGATAAAAAAGATGTGGTATTTTTATACAATGGAGTACTACTCAGCTATTAAAGATTGCAGGGCCGGGAGTTTGGCTCAGTGCCTTAAGCGCCTACCCTGGCAGGCGCGAGGTTGTGAGTTCAATCCCTGGTGCCGCAAAAAAAAAAAAAAAAAAAAAAGAAAGATTGCATTGAGATTTTTATAAGTAAATGGACACGACTTGAGACCATACTCATAAGTGAGATAAATCAAACCCACATGTGTAAATACCGTATTGTCTCCCTAGTGTAAGAAACTGAAAAAGTATATATGATCCAAAATCTATAATAAATACTATGTAAAAAACGGCTCGAAGAGCAAAAGCAATTGGGAAGGGAAAAAGGGGAAAAAGGTAAGGGAAAAGGAAAAGATATAAATCTATATATATGTATATGTAAGATAACTAAAATGAACATACTGCTGAATGTATCAGTTATTGAGAAAGGACGGTTAATAGTCATATGATTGGATCAATTTTACACATTTATATCTGTTAATGTAAACAACCATTTTGAAGATATATGCAATATTGCAACCATTGTCAAGTTTCTACCATCCTGTTTTGTAAACCTATAATATTACTGTTGTGCATTTACTCTAGTCGTTTGTCTCTTTTGCTTTTTGTCTTTCTTATATGTGTCTTTTTTTCTCTTAAATAAAATATATATATATATAAAAATAAAATAAAATGGCATGGGGTGTAGCTCAGTGATATAGAACATTTGCCTAGTTTGTGCAAAGGCCTGGCTTTAATTCCCAGCATGAAAACTAAATAAAAAAAAATGCAAAGAATATGAATTTTAAGTCGATTCTAGAAAATGAGTAGTATTTTGATAGATGGAGGAATGAGAATAGGATTGTGAAGATTTCCCCCTCCATTTTTTGTGATGCTAGGAATCAAACCCAGGGTTTGCGCATACTAAGCAAGGGCTCTACCACTGAGCTATGTCCACAGCAAAAATCTTGTTTTGGGCCAGGGATTTAGCTCAGTGGCATAAATGCCTGCCTGGCAAGTGCGAGATCATGAGTTAAATCCCCAGTACCAAGGAAAAAAAATCTTGTTTTGGGAGATTTATTAGAAGAATGCATGGCTAATACACCCATTTTGTGAAATGGTAAATGAAAAGATAAGGTCCAACTATTTGGGTGTTTAATATTTACTTTGTTAATAACAACTAAGACTAAGACTTCTAAATATTTTCTTTTTCCTTTTTTTTTTTTTTTTTGCGGCACTGGGGATCTGGGGATTGAACTCACAACCTTGCGCCTGTCAGACAGGCTTCTAAGTAACTGAGCCAAACTCCCAGCCCTGGTTTTTTGAGGTAGGGTCGCACTATGTAGCTCAGGCCAGTCTTGCGCTCGCATTGTAGCCCAAGCCGGCCTCAAACTCACATTGCTCTTCCTACCTCAGCCTCCCAAGTGCTGGGATTAAAGGTGTGTGCCACCACGCCCGGCTTCTTCTAAGTATTTTCAAGTACATATTTGAGACTTTTGTGGGAACTATTTATTACTACCCCTGATACATACATGGTCCTATGTGATTTACATTGGAAAGATCTGGATTTGAATTGAATCTTAGTCTTTTTTTTTTTCTTTCTTAATTTTTTTGGGCACTGGGGCTTGAACCCAGGCCCTCACACATGCTAGCTAAGTAGTCTGAAAAACACTAAGCCATCTCCAAGGCCCTCAGTCTTTCTTACCTATCAAATACAGTTAATAATACCTTATTTAACAGACTGTTTCAGGGCCACTGCATAGGTTCTACATTCCCTTATTCCAGGGTCAAAATTCACACAGACCAGTATCTGACAATGTTTTGCCCTAAGAGCCAGGTAGTAAATATTTTAGGCTTTGCCAGCCATAAGATATCTGTCACAATAACTAACCTTTGCTCTTGTTGGCACAAAAACAGCGATAGGTAGTATGTAAACTGGTAGGTGTGGCCACAGTCCAATAAACTTCCATTTATAAAAGTAGACACTGGGCCAGGCTGTAAATGGTAAACCCTCAAGTTGTGATATTCAGCTGCCCAGACTGTTCTAAGCAATAAATTATATAAGATATAAGAAATATTAATTCATAGCATAGGAATATTTCTAGCTTAGAACATTTGATAAAAGCCCATCTACTTTTCTTTCTTCCCTTTCAAAATTATTGCCTTTGAATTAAACTATTAAACCATTTAAACCTTTGCTCTCAACTTACTTCAGAATTCTCAGTAGGAAAATAAAAATTATCTTCTATCAAATTAACTATAATTAGGTGTGAGAGTAAGTGATAATGCATGAGTGCTGTTTTGAATTTCTTAAAGTCAGATTAACTAAAAATTATGGCTGAGACATTTTTATAACAGTGTCACCATAATAGCATTCATAAATACAGTATGATAAGGAATCTGAAACCTAAACTAATAGCACTATTCATTGTCTCTTGTGATTTGCTACTTTGTGTAAACTAGGATTTTTACCTGGAGAATACATACTGCTTTTCATCTCTGCAGAATTATTGAATGGTAGTAATGCTATCCTGATTTATCCAAAGCCACATAGCTTTTGACAGACTGCTCCTATATCATTCTTGAAATATAGTTGATAACTTTAAAAACCTGTATTTAATCAGAGATACCCAGAGAGGAAAAGGGGATATGGTCTTTCCATGCTTTTATTTATAGTTCTGTTATTACTGTTCCTTTCAAAGGATATTTTCTGGGTGATTATTTTTCCCTTAATTCTTTGAAAATTATCCATGGTCAGATTATTATAAATAAAATGTTGATTGTATATTAGAGCTGATTCTGAGTCTTGCTTAAGGAATAACAAATTAATTGCCCTTTGTAGGACATTACAGGCTAATTATATAGTACTTTCATTATTCTAAGACGATTATGACATTGAGCTGCTATATGTAATTCTGTTCTTTCAGAAGATTGAACCCAGGGCATTAGCACTGAGTGACATCTCCAGCCATTTTTTATTTTGAGACAGAAACTCACTAAGCTGCTTAAGCCACCTAGGTTGGGCTTGAATTTGCCATCCTCTTGACTCAGGCTCCCAGAGTGCTGGGATTATAGACATGTGCCACCACACCTGGCTGAAAGAAGTCTTTTATAGCTGTCATATTACTGTGGAATAAGATTTCCTATTTCTAAATTTGAAAATATTTTCTTTACTCTGTATAGGAATACATTCTACCTGCATTATGTTTTAAACTTTTATTGTGGTAAATGTATAGAATATAAAATTCTATACATTCTACCTGCATTATGTTTTAAACTTTTATTGTGGTAAATGTATAGAATATAAATTTGTTTTAATGACTTTAAATTGTACAATTCAGTGGCATTAAGCATATTCACAATATTGTTTAACCATCTCCACTGTCTTATCTCTCAAATTTTTTTTATCATTCCAAGTAAAAATGTGTACCCATTAAACAATAACTCTCAATTCACTCCCTGCCCCAGTACCTGGTAACCTCTGTTCTACTTTTTATCTGTATGAATTTCCCATTGCTCAGTTTGAATCCTTCCTATTAGTGGAACCATGCAATAGTTAGCATTTTATGTCTGTCTTATTTCACCTAACATTGTTTTCAAGGTTCATCCATGTTGTAGCATGTATCAGAATCTCACTTTTAATGGCTGAATAATTTCCATTGTATGCGTAGACCACATTTTGTTTTTCCTTTCTACATTTTGACTGTTGTGATTTTATTTTTACCATGGTACTAGAGTTGGAACTGAAGGCCTCAGAACTATGTCTCTAGCCCCCAATAAGGCTGCTGTTGACATTAATGTACAAAATATCAGTTTGAGCACTTGTTTTCTTTTGGACATGTATCTAAAAGTGGAATTACTGGATCACATTCTAACTTTTTGAATAACTGCCAAACTTTTTTCACACTGACGTGCCCTATAATTTAACAGATAGCTGGAATCTTGTTTTTAAAATCTTTTAGTATTTCATTTTAAGATAAAATGTTTTAAATTTAACAACCTTGGGGGCAATAACATTTCTAGATTTACCTGCTTAGATTTTTCTCTTTTTCCATCTCTCTAAATGTAAAATATTAAATATGATTTCTTTGGCAGCCATTCACTGAGAAGCTAGAAAGATTCTTGCATTCCAGCAAGTGAAGCATGCTATAAATAAATCATGTCACTTTTCAAACTAGTTAACACTTAGGATTCCTAAGCTTTCTGAAACTTGGATGATAATAAAATGCTGGATTTTGCTTATTTCCTAAGAAGTCCTTGTATTTCCCAAGAGAATAAACTCATTTTTCCCCAAAGTTAAATCTATACTGTGTTGAATTTATCATTAGTACTACAGTTTAAAAGTAAATAATATTCAGCAGTATAAAATGAGACAGTACTTTTTTTGGTACCAGGGATTGAACTCATGACCTCTCGCTTGCCAGGCAGGCGCTTATGCCCTTGAGCTAAATCCCCGGCAGACAGTACTTTTTTATTGAGTACTGATTGTATGGCAGAAACAGTACCAATTATATTAGACTCACTATCTAATTTAACACTGGCAACATACAATTTTTTTTTCCACATGAAAAATTTGAGGCACACAGAAAAGTGAAACACATTAGTTACCTAAGGTCATACAAGTAATGAGGAGTAGGTTTATATTTAATTCAGATCAACTTTACCTGTAATCATATTTAGTAACTACTTAGTGGCACTGAGGAAGATAAATAGATTCCTATCTTTGGAATTTATAATAAAAATGAGCCCTAGCCAGGTGTTGTGGCACACACCTGTAATCCCAGGACTCAAGAGGCTGAGGCAAGAGCATCACCACACATTTGAGGCCAGCCTGAACTATGTAGTGAGACCCTGCCTCAAAAAAAGAAAAAAAAATGAGCCTAATACATTTAATATTACTATTGCAAGGAATAGGTGAAACAAAGTAATTGGACTTCTATTATAGAGATTTGAAACCTATTTATTCCCTTATATGAGCTTTAATTAGTGTACTTAAATATAGGCCCCAAGTTCACTATTTTTTTGATATTTCAGATACTGGCAGTCTATATATGTCATTGATAATTAATTAGACCACATAGATCCTGGGCGATATTTACTATGGTACTGATGTTTATCATCCTACAATATTTCTTTCCTACTTCTTTGAAACTGTATTGCTTCCTGGAAAAATGTCTTTACATAAGCTTCATAAAGACAGGAGTTTTTGAATAGTCGAACAGTGCCTAGTACATAATAAGTACTCAGTAAGAGGTGTTTCTTCTTTATAAATCCTTATCAAGTGAGATAATGAAATGCAGTGCTGTAATTGTTACATGGTTGCTGGTCTCTGCCCCACCCCATTTTCCATAGTCCTACTTCTTTATTTATTTATTTATTTTTTATTTTAAAGAGGATAAAAAAAGATGTATTTTTATACAATGGAGTACTACTTAGCTACCAGGAAAAATTGCATTGAGATTTTTATAAGTAAATGGACACAACTTGAGACCATACTCATAAGTAAATTAATCAAACTCACGTGTAAATACCATATTGTCTCCCTAGTGTAAGAAACTGAAAAAGTATATACGATCTAAAATCTACAATAAATACTGTGTAAGGGTAAGAAACTGCTTAAGGAGGAAAAGTAATTAGGTTAGGGGAAAGGAGGAAAGAAGGAAGGGAAAAGGAAAAAGACATAAATTTGTATATATGTATACATAAGATAGCTAAAATGACTATATTACTAAATGTATTAGTTATTGAAAAAGAACAGTTAATAATCATATGATTAGATCAGTTTTACATGTCTATATCTGTTAATCTAAATAACTCTTTTGAAGGTAATGATATACAATATTACAACCATTGTCAAATTCCTATCATCTTGTTTTGTAAACCTATAATGTTATTATATTGGATTTGTTGTAGTTTGTTAGTCTGTTTTGCTTTTTGTCTTTTTTTTCCTGTGTCTTTTTTTCTCTTAAAGAAAAATTTTAAAGGAGAGGTTAAAACCAAGGAAAACAAAACAGAATAAAACCAATCATAGTCCTACCTCTAATTACATTTTTTCCCATGAATCTATCAGTGTAACACAGTGATAAAGGTTATGGATTTTGGCGTCAGACAGATGTGGAATTGATTTTGGCCCCACTAACTAATGTGTGACCTAGTGTGTATTGAACCTCCCAAACCGCAGGTTCCTTGTCACAAGTAGTCCCCTACTTGTCTGTGGTTTTGCTTCCCATGGTTTCAGTCACCTGTAGGTAACCACTGTCCAAGAGTAATAAATGGAAAATTTCAGAAATCATAAGTGTTGAATTATGTTCTGTGGTGCATGATGAAATCTTATACCATCTTACTTGGAATGTGATTTATCCCTTTGTCTGGTGTATCAGGCTGTATCCATATTCTACCTACCCATTAGTCACTTGACAGCCATCTTGGGTATCATCTGTGGTAGTATTGCAGTATTGTGTCCAGTTAACTCTTATGTTGCCTAATAATGGCCCAAAAGTGCAAGAGCAGCAATGCTGGCAATTTGGATATGGTTTTGAAGAAAACCTCTAAAGTGCTTTAAGTGAAAATTCTAGACTTAATATGAAAAAGAAAGTAATATGCTGAGGTTGCTGAAATCCACAAAATAGTAAGGTTTTTTTTTTTTTTTTTTTTTTTTTTCCCTTTTAAGATAAGTTCTTGTTAAATCCTTAAATTGTCCAGGCTGGGCTCAAACTTGCTTTCCTCCAGCCTCAGCCTTCCCAGAATGCTGGGATTATAGACATGTCCCACCATGCCCAGATCAGTAAACTACTTTTTGGTGTTATTTTTTTGAGACAGAGTCTCACTATGGAGGTTAGAGTGGTTTTGAACTCCATGTGTAGCCCAGGCTGGCCTTGAACTTGTGACAGTCCTCCTGCCTCAGCCTCCTGAGTGCTGGGATTTCAGGTGTGCTGCACCACACCTGGCACAATAAGATCTTTTGGGGATTACCTTCATATAATTTTTATTATAATACTGTATATTGTTATAATTGTTTTATTTTACTATTAGTTATTATTAACCTCTTACTATGCCTAATTGATAAATTAAATTTTTTTAGCTGGATGTGGTGGCGTATGCCTGTAATCCAAGCACTTGGGAGTCTCTGATGCAGGAGGATCATTGTGAGTTTGAGACTAGCCTGGACTACGAAGTGAGCTCAAGGCCAGCCTGAACTGCGTAGTGAGACCTTGTCTTAAAATATATATAAGTAATTAATTAATTAAATTTTTATTATAGATATCTATGTAGGGAAAGTATAATACATATGGGGTTCTGTGTTATCCACATTTTCACTGAGGGTCTTAAGAACATATACCCCTGAGCAGAGGAAGACCACTGTAGTACCACCTTCTGGCATTGCTAACTTCAGGGTCTATTCATGTTCAATAAATTAATTTCCTATTTCAAATAACTTGGGATTAAACTGTAAAAGATATGATCAAAGGTCCTAAAAGAGTGTGCCTTTTAGTGTATAAACAGATTATATATTATATATATGACTAAAACACTGGGAGACTGTATGAGTGAGTTAAAATGAATAGAGACTGAATACATTTGAATGACTGTTAGTTCATTGTCTCCAAATCATGCTAGAAACAACAGAATTATACTCTATGTACTGTTATCTCACTTAGGTATTACAAGCAAATATTTAAAAGTAAATGTAAAGTTTATCATGAGAAAAGGAAATTATTTGTGAGAATGAGTCATAATTAAGGGTTAGCAGCAAGAGTTCTGCTAATTTTAGATAAACAGATTGCCACACTTAAAGAAAAACAAACTGTGAAGACCTATTAGAGACCAGATTCTGTTACAATCAAATAAAATGTAAATTAATCTGAAACATTTAATGATGTGCTTAATTTTGATTGTAATATGTGATATTTAAAGTACAAATGGTAAACAGTTTATATGTGATTATATAATTAACATTGTAGACTTTTAGCTAAATGTTGCATTTTTATTATCACCTAGAGAGGAGAAAGCAGTATACTAGAAAAAGAAGAAAGTTGTTTCATTTCAATAAGAAGGCCTCTACATTCAAGCCCCTTTTTTAATGGGTGCCAAAGTAACCATGCACCTTTTGGTGTAAATACTTACATGTTAGATGATTGATTTTACTTAGCTTAGGGCAGGGCACACAATAAAAATAACTGCCTTCCCTTCACAAACTAATAGAAGAGGTAGAAATAGAATAAAAACTGAAGTCAGTTTTAACAGTGAAGGAAGCTTATTTTGAGAGTGTACAGGATTGGGTTTACTAACTCTTTTATTATATAAAGAGGGGAGTGGACTGAAGTACGTGAAAACTATCCTTTCCCAGATTTCTCCTTTCTGTCTAAAATGATACCACTTATTTGATAATTATGCACTTTTAGTGGATTTTTGTTTTGTTTTGCTTTGTTTTTGCTCTTCAGGCCAGCTTTGAACTCACTATGTAGCCCAGGTTGGCCTCAAACTTATGAGGATCCTCCTGCCTCAGCCTCGAGTACTGTGTTTACACGGTTCTGCCACCATACCTGGCTGCTGTGTTTGTTTTGTTTTGTTTTGTTTTGCTTTGCTTTGCTTTGCTTTGCTTTGTTTTTCTGCCGGGGGTTGAACCCAGGGCCTTCACACTGGGCTACCTGCCCACCCCACTTTACATTTTTTGTTTTAAGTCTGGGTCTTACTTAGTCAACTAAATTGCCCACTCTGGGATTGAATTTTCAATCCTCCTGCCTCTGCCACCCAGGGTGTTGGAATTACAGGTATGACCACCACACCTGGTAGTATGAACAAGTTTAATCAGCTATATTTTCTAATAACTAGCTGAAATGCATCAAGTTAATGAGATTTTAAAAGGAGATTAAAGAAAAGAGATTATTTTAAAGCATAAATTGTTGAAAAAGGCAAGGCTTCAAGTGGGAATTGAGTAGCAGCTTCAGGAAGGAATGTGGCAGCAAAAAGACAACCCAGGTAGAGATGAGGGTTACTACTAAGAAAGGTGGAAAGAAGCATGTAACAAATGGAAGTAGGAAGTAACAATAGCAAGAAAAAAAAAGTGAAAGAGAGCAAAGAGGTATTGAAGCATAGCACTAAATGAGAAGTGAATAAATATGGGAATGGAAGCAGATGTTATAAAGCGCAAAAACTACAGTGTGAGCTGTATAGTTGCAAAGGTTTTTTTTTTTTTTTCTTTCCTTGGAGCATCTGAAATCTGTTGGTATCGGGAATCAAACTCACAACCTTGTGCTTGCCAGGCAGTCGCTGTACCGCCAAGCTATATCCCTGCCTCCTGTCTTGTGTAAATACTAGTGGTTGCTTCTTTGTGTATCATCTTACATTGTGTAATTCTGGAGCGAAGCTGATACAAAGGTTCTAAGCATATTGGCACTCAGAAAAACATGAATAATTTAGAAAGCTTTTTAAACATTGTTATTCACAAAACAATGAAATGAAAATGTAATATTTTTCTCTGCTTCATTCTCTAAGGAGTATAGTTCATTTTTATATTTAAGATATAAATATCAAAATTACAGTTTTAGTTTTAATGATATCTGGCATTTTTTTCAGGTTATTCAGAGCAAATGTAAACTGCTTTGTTGTCTTATAAAAGAAATTTAGCTGTATAGATCCAGCTGTTGCATTTATAAATAGCTACAGATATCTACAGCAATAAAGGATTTATTCAGGTTGTTATGGCAACTAAAATTCAACAGACTCTCAAAAATAGAAGGGAGTACATTAACTGTATATTTAACTCAATCATATAATAAAAGTTTTTATTTATCATCTCATTTTAGGTTATAATAAAGAAGTTAGTTTTAACTTGTCAATGTAATTTACTGTCCTTCGTGTGCAAAGATTCTGTTGCTAAATAATTGGTTTTTATATACTTTTAAGAAGGTTTTCTTGTAACTGTGATAGATTGTGTTGACCCATTTCCGTATTCTCACTCTCCTCTTCCTCCTCTTTTTTCCCTCCCGACCCCCTCCTCTCAGGGGATCAAACCGAGGGCCTCACACATGCTAGGCAAGTACTCTACCAGTCCTAAATTCTCTTTTTTTGGGTCTTCTTTGTAATGAATTGGATGCTTAATTAAATCTGCTGAATAGAACTGAGAGTCCATAAAGTATGACAGTTCCTATATTGGGCTTTAAATCCATGATTTTATGCTAATGCTTTTTTCAACTGGATTATAACCAGTTATAATCTTTTAATGCCATTTATATAAGTAGGTCTACTCAGATATTCTGCTATAAAGTGAACCTGGTAGTGGGATACTAGAATCTATAGGTTTTTTGGGTTTTGTTTGTGTTTTTTTCTGAGATGGGATCTCGCTATATAGTTCAGGCTGGCCTTGAACTCACTATGTAGACCAGGGGAACTAGTGGCAGTCCTTCCATCTCAGCTTCCCGTGTGCTGAGATTACAGGCAAGCACCACCACGCCCAGCAGTTTTTTGCTTTTTGCAGTGCTGGAGATTGAACCCAGAACTTCAAGAATGCTAGGCAAGCGCCCTACCACTGCACTATATTAGCCATTCTGTTTCCTTTTCTGGAAAATAAAGATTTAACAATCTTCTACAATTTTTCCTACCACTTACTTTCTCCCCATATATTTTTCCAGTATAATCATATCATAATTTAGGGTAAAATAATGTTTATATTATTTGAATTATGTAAATATTGTTGATACTGAGCCGCTATATGCTGTGATTACATTTTCTTTTTTTAACCAACATTTTAGTTTTCCTACAGTTAATCATTACTTATTAAATAAAACCTTCTTAAATGTTTCATTTGCTTAGTTTTCCATGTAGCTATCATTTGTTTTCCAAACTCTGCACTGTAACTATAAAACCACTCTCAAAATAACTTAAAAACTAATTTATTTTTAAAGAATGTCAACCTGGAGCTTCTATCTACTTGGTCCAATGTGGCCTGTATGCTTTCTTTACTTCCTGTACAGGTCTCATTCTTGAAATCTCTGATACTTGGCATTTCCTTTGTTTCTTTTGTTAGAGCCTAAGTTTCATGGTTCTCATGTCTTCCTCTTTCTGGATTTCCTCTTTCTTTTTTTTTTTTTTTTTTTTTTTTTTTTTTTTTTTTTTTTTTTTTTTTTTTTTTTGCGGCACCGGGGATTGAACTCACAGCCTTGCGCCTGCCAGGGCAGGTGCTTAAGCCACTGAGCCAAACTCCCGGCCCTGGTTTTTTGAGGCAGGGTCGCACTATGTAGCTCAGGCCGGCCTTGCGCTCGCATTGTAGCCCAAGC
>RJWM01027684.1:0-13907 GCA_004363535.1 Dasyprocta punctata | reverse complement strand
AAGTTGTTTTATCATTTCTTTGTTATTTACATTGTTGTTACTGTTTCCATCGTTATTACTAAGAAGGATAACAGTTTAAGTCTTGATCCTGTTTGTATATGACTTGGTTTTTTTTTTTTTTGTACCAGGGATCGAACCCAAAACCTCACGCCTGCCAGGCAGGTGCTTAGGCCACTGAGCTAAATCTCTGGCCCTATTTTTTGAGACAGAGGCTCACTATGCATTTCAGGCTGACTTTGAACTCACTTTGTAGCCCAGGCTGGTCTTGAACTCACAATGATCCTCCTGCCTCAGCCTCCTGAGTGCTGGGATTAAAGGCATGTGCCACCACGCCTGGATACTTGCTTTTTCTTTCATAAAGTTTTTAGATTCTTTAAACCAATATTTTAGGAACTGAATAGGGAAAGACAGATGTTCGTTTATAATTTTTCCTTATTTTCCATAAGGTGATTTATCTCCACCATGCATTGTATTTTGGGTCTTTGGATATAGAGTTGTTCTGGTATAATTTACTCATAAAATAAACCTTTTCCTCCCTTGTAAGACAGGAACAGTTGTTTGGTTGTAAGAAGGTTATCCTAGGAGATTGTAAAAATGTTATCCTAGGTATTTCTTTATTTTTTATAATTTCAATGAATTGTAATGTTTCTGATACATCTCCATTTCTTCTGTCTGATATAACTATGTTTCTAATTCTGTAGATTTCTGGAGTTCATGGAAAGAACTGATTTATTTATTTATTTATTTATTTATTTATTTATTTTGCGGCACCAGGGATTGAACTCACAGCCTCATGCCTGCCAGACAGGCGCTTAAACCACTGAGCCAAACTCCCAGCCCTGGTTTTTTGAGGCAGGGTCGCACTATATACCTCAGGCTGGCCTTGCGCTTGCACTGTAGCCCAAGCTGGCCTCGAACTTGCAATGCTCCACCTACCTCAGCCTCCCAAGTGCTGGGATTAAAGACATGCACCACCACGCCTGGTGAAAGAAATGATTTTTGGTAACATATTTATTCCCCTCATAGTCAGTTTGGATCAAATTTTCTCCTTTCTGCTAAGTGGAGATTATTACTTTATCTCCTTTTCTTGCTTCCAAATATTTATTAATTTTTGTTGTTCACTATTATATCTTCCACATCCTTGTTTAATTTCACATTTCAGGAGGTTGCTGAGATAAATATATGTGTACATTTGCTATTTTCAGCCAGAATTCCTGAGTCAACATTATTGTCGTTGCTTTTATTTTCTCATTAATAGACAACTCATTATCTTTCAGGGCAACCATTTCCTCTTTGAACAGACTCTAGGTCCTCTTTTGTTCAGTTTCCTGCCTTCCCCTCGATGCTGGGAATTAAAGCCAGGGCCTTCACATTGAATTATACCTCCAAACTTTTTAAATTAATTAATTAATTAATGATTTTAATTTTGAGAAAGGGTCTCACTAAATTGCCCAGACTGGGCTCTAATTTGTGCTCCTCCTGCCTCAGCCTCCTAGAATGATAGATTACAGGCATGTGCCACACCTCCTGGCTTTTCTTTGGTCTGTTTTTTAGTGTCTGCCTATCTTTCTTTGTCTTTGTCTCTATAGGATAGTTAGTCTTAATTTTATCCCTTGGTGCCATTCCAAAAAAAAATTTGTTATTTTCTACATGATATTTTCCTAGATTTGAAGACATTTATTACAACTTTGTTGCCTTTTCTTCTGTGAATATACCTCAAAGAATATTTTTTCAAATTTCGTCACTAATTCTAGTCATTAACCTCTGAACTAACTGTTCTTAAACAATGATACTCAAAATTGAAAGCCTTACTCCAAGTAGGCTCTAGCCAGACCAGATTAGAACAAATTCAAGACCATCCAGGGACATTTTGTCTGTCTGTCTGTCTGTATTTTTTTTGTTTTTTTGTGACAGGTTTTCACCATGTAGTTCAGACTTGCCTTGAAACTTACTATGTAGCCCAGGCTGGCCTGGAACTTGCTACAATCTTCCTGCTTCAGCCTCCTGAGTGCTTGGATTACAGGCTTGCACCATCATGCCTGGCCAAACCTGAGCAATTTAACAAGACCCTGTCCAAAGAAAAAAAAAATTAGAGTTTTTCATTTGTGTACATAGTTTAACTCTGGGTCAAAATTTTATACTGCTATGATATAAGAATTTTTTCTTTCTTACTGCTAAGATAAGGTTGCAGTCAAATTAAATTAGAATTTGCTACAGATCTTTGGGGGACAAATAAAATGAAGCAAGATAAATGTTTTGCTTTTTTTTTTCCCCCTCTGTAAATTTTTCAGCTTAACCAGCTATACTGCACTGCAAGGGGTCCTTCAGTGTTTTGTTTTGTTTTTAAAATAAAATACACTAGTTAGTGTCATTCATTTAGTCAAGCATGTAGGATGTGAAGCACTTCCCAAAGGAGTTATTGATCTCTTTCTATTCATAGGCCTTTCCTAGGGAATACCTTTTTCCCCCCTAGCGAATACTTTATGAGATCACCTTTCTTGTGATTGCTTCACATAGTTGTTTGCTCTTCCTGAATTCAAATTATAAATTTGTAATTCTTATAATGATGATGTTCTTATTGAAAGCAATGATCTACTTTTAAAGTCATCACTGTTTTGCGTCCAAAGAAAAACTTCTAGATTTTCAAAATGCAACCATTCAAAATATTCTGATAATGGAGGTTGTGAAGCACAAAAAATGCAAATGATGAACACTAGCTAATGGTTTTTAAAGTGGACTAGAAATAGGTGTGTATTGTCAAGTTTAGTTGGGTAGCATATCACAAATTGACATATGCAAGAAATATAAAGTTATTTGTTATAAATTAAACCTGACTTCAAATTATACAACATTGTTAAATGGAAATTTTGTATCACTCATTATGTATAGGTAGATGTGGAAAAGAATGTATCTTCCTCCCATAGTCCTTCCCAATCCAAGAGTAGTATAAGAATCTAAGGATTTTTGTTTGTTTATTACCTTAAAATTTTGGCTCAGGTCCCTGCTCACCTCTACATGTAGGCAGGTTAATCATATTTGATTTGGGGAGTATCTGTCTAAACACTGGTAATTCACGGGTTTATTAGCCCTAAGTTTACCTAACCTGTCTTACCCACCTTCAAGCCTGAGGATGCCAGAGAATAGATTCACAGGGACATTTAGCTGCCAACTTTTGCTTCCTGGAATGGGTGTCTAGAAGTCTCTAGTCATTGCCCTAAACCTGCAGTTGCCTGAGATTCCAGCAGAGCCTCTGCAACACCGGGACTGTTCCCCAAACAGAAACAAATCATCTTGTGGAAACCACATTGCCTCTTCCAGCCATAAGGACTTCTCCAGAGCTGCAAAACCAGAATTGAGATTTTGATCAACGAGACTCTAGCAACTGGCATAATCACTGGCCTCTTTTCTTTGTTAATGGGCCAGCCTGATCTCCATCAGAGCTCTCTGTGCCCCCTTCAGCTCTGCTCATCAAGATGAAGTCACTTCTCCAATTAAGGTTTTGCCATTAATTTGTGATTTTACCTCAGTTTTAATTTCCCTAATCACTAGGGCAAGGACTCACACAAGATAGTGACACAAGTAGTTCCTTAAAGTCATATGACACTACCGCTTTTTGGTCAAGCTTGGGAATGAGAAGATGTCTGTGCTGCTCTTGAGTGCCTAGAGTCTGGCCTCATCGGGCGCTCCATGAAGCCATTGTCCTCTGAGATCTTGCCATTTCCTTGGATCACAACCAAGGAGCAGGATTTAGGTCAGTACCCTCAGTGCTTTTGCTAAATACTTCCAGTTTGGGCAAGTTAGATTTAGGAGGCTCTTTCCTAGCCTTTCTTACAGCTTTCAAATTCTGCTTATATCTCAAACTTCCAGAAATGGAAGAAATGGGCTATGACTTCAAACCTCAATACTGCAAACAACAAAACAAAACAAAAATACCTGATATCATAAAGAGCAATAAAATAACTTGGGGTTTAGACATTTCTTGTTCACCAAATTGGAGTGCCTCTTTTTTAAATGGCACTGTTCGTAATGACTTGTTAACTGGCGATTGACTTTTGGCACATGGCAAGGAGCAAATAATGCTTACTTGCACTTAAAGTGCTTGAGATGCATCAAATGTGATCTAGTTTATACTTATGGTATATTTAACTAGAATATAAATCTAAAAATAAAAGGATAATTATCAACTTCTTTATGAGAAAGAGATGTCATACAGGTGAGCTGAATTCATATATAACCAGCTGACTTCATTTCCCCTTTTTATATCAGCCTACTATTATATATTACATGTCACTGATTGACCTAACTGCTGGGTCGGGGATGTAGCTCAGTGGCACAGCACCTGCCTGGGAGGCATGAACTCCTGAGTTTGAGTCCCAGCAACAACAACAACAACAACAACAACAACAAAAAGAAAAGCAATTACTTAACTGTGCTTAACATATGGATTACTTCCTCCATATATTCACATAACAAGCATTTTAGTTGTTAATGAACAAAGATCATTTTAGCCCTAATGCTCACATTTTGTGACTCTCAACTGCCAAAGTTTTGCTTTTACCCAAAGATCTTTTTATTACTAGAAATTGCTCAGCCTCCAAATTACTAATGCATTCAACCCACTCATCAATGACAACCTCCTGTCTTCCAGGTTCACTTGTTCACATGTGCTATTACAACTCTTCTTTAATTTCATCAGCACGTCCACTCTGTTGGTTCCTTTGGTTGCTGAGACAAAATATATGATATGAACAATTTAAATGAGAAAAGGTATATTTTGACTCACAGTTTCAAAGGGTGCAGTCTATGGTATGTTGGCTCCAAGGCAGAAACATCACAGTGAAAGGACTTGGCAGAGGAAAGCTGTTCACATCATGGCAGCAAAGAAGCAGAGAGAGAGAGCAAAGAGAAGGCAGAGTGAGAGAGAGGGACTGGGGACAGGGCACACCCTTCAAAGGCACACCATAGTGACCTACTTCCTCCAAGGAACCCCACCTCCTAATAGCCCATTCAGTATTCCTTATTGATTGATGTGGTTAGGGCCCTTATGATCCAATCACATTCTGAACACATGAGCGTTTGGGAGAACTTTTTGGAGCTAAACCATAACAGTGTCCTTTTATTTTTACTTTGAAATTTATGCAGCTTAGATTTTGCCATTCTTCATCACAGCCATGCAGTTGTAAATACCATCAAATCCTTTGCTTTTCTCTCCTCCAATATAATCTACTTAGCAAAGCCTAGCTCCCTGCTTTCTCTGCAAACTGCATGCAAACAATTGAGAATTGCTAGAGAAAAAAATGCTATAGCCTGGTATAGGGTCACTATAAAACATGAATAGCCTCAACTGTGAATAGACATCTTATCTAGTAAATTCATTGTGTCCTGTGCTTTGTGTTTTGTCTTATACTTTCTTTTGTCTGCTTAGATCTCCCGATGCCCTTTCTTTCCATTTTACAGTTTTTCTCATAATTCATAGAAAAATAGGTGTTATCAAGTGAAAATTTCACTGGGCATGGTGGTGCATGCTTGTAATCCCAGCACTTGGGAGGCTGAGGCAGGAGGGTCGCTGTGAGTTTGAGGCAAGCCTGAAGTACATAGCGAGTTCAAGGCCAGCCCAAATTACAGATCATCAAGACACTGTCTCAAAACAAAATGAAACAAAACAAATGAAAATTTCCTCTCTTCACAGACACCGATTCTATGTTTTTTTGTACCAGGGATTGAACTCACAACCTCGCACCAGTCAAGCAGGCGCTTAGGCCATTGAGCTAAATACCCAGCCCTATTTTTTGAGAAAGGGTCTCACTATGCAGTTCAGGCTGGCCTTGAGCTCACTTTGTAGCCCAGGCTGGTCTTGAACTCAAAATGATCCTCCTGCCTCAGCCTTCCGAGTACTGGGATTAAAGGCATGCGCCACCATGCCTGGCTCAGACACCAATTCTATAAGCTCATCTGTATCTGAATCTTTTCTTTTTGTCCTCCACTTGTGACCCAAATTCTGTCACTGTCTTCTTTCTTAGAGACCTAACTCCATTAGTTATCACCTTTTCTGCATCTTTAACTTTTTTTCACTAGATCTTTTTCTCTAAGAATTCAAAAATATCTGTCTAATCTCTTTCGTATTAAGAAAAAACATCTTTCCAACTGCCACCCATCAGACTTTATTTACTTTTATAATCAAAATTTTCAAAACATTCATTTCCATACCCTTACTTTTCAATCCCTTTGTGTTTGTTATTTGTCATTATGTTGTTGTTTTTTGAGACTGGGTCTCACTTTATACTATAGGGTGGCTTTGAACTTGTGATCCTCCTCCCTTAGCCTCTTGAGTGGTGGGATTACAGGTATGCACCACCACATCCTAAAAAGAATATATATTCATACTCTCTGCCTCTCCCCACTCTCCATATATTCATTCATTCATTCATTCCATGGCACATAATTTAAGAACTAGAACTTTACTAGCATAGTCTTTGTCTCTGCCCTATACTGCCCCATCATGCCTATCTCCTACAGACAAGGGAAGATTTACTGAGAGGCAGACCTTCCTTGCACAGGCCCCTTCCAAGGCTGTGTACCTAAATATTTTACTTTTTTTTTTTTTGTACTGGCAGTCGAACTCAGGACCTCACATTTGCCAGGTATGCACTATGCCACTAAACTATATCCCCAGCCCTACATTTGTAATTGAAGAAGGCCTCCAGAATTAGTTAAGCCTCTACCTTTTAATCCACATTTTTGTGTTTATCATTCCCTTACTTAATTTTTAAAATTTCTTACTGGAAGCTGGGCGTGGTGGCGCACGCCTTTAATCCCAGCACTCGGGAGGCTGAGGTAGGCGGAGCGTTGTGAGTTCGAGGCCGGCTTGGGCTACAACGCGGCGCAAGGACGACCTGAGCTACATAGTGCGACCCTGCCTCAAAAAACCAGGGCCGGGAGTTTGGCTCAGTGGCTTAAGCGCCTGCCCTGGCAGGCGCAAGGCTGTGAGTTCAATCCCCGGTGCCGCAAAAAAAAATAAATAAATAAATAAAATAAAATAAAATTTCTTACTGGAAATATATAGGAAAACATAATCGTAAACTAAACATCTTGGATTATCAGAATGTGAGCATATACATACCTACCACCCAGGCCAACATTCAGGCACACTAGAAGCTTCCTCTGTGCCATCTCCCAGTCACAATTCATCTCTCCCAAAGTTGATCACTGCCCTGATTTCTAACAGGATAGGGTAATTTTGCCAATTTTTTGAAGTTTATCTAAATGGTATCATATGTTTTTATGGCTACCTTGTGGTCAATATTACATTTGCACATTTCATCTATGTAGTTACAAATTAGCAAAAGTTCATTTTTTATCATAGAATTTATTATTTCAATAGTTTTCTATCAATTCTATTATTATTGGACATTTAGTGTTATTTCCAGCTTTAGGTCATTATGTAAGAATATGACATGAAAATTCTAAATCAAGTGTCTTGTTATATACACGTACATATTTCTTTTGCGTATCAGTCACATGTTCCTTTTGGATATCTGTTTGGATACATAATAGCTATTCATAGAGTATATGTATGTTTAACTTTAGTAGATAATATCAAACTGTTTTCAAATTGGTTATATCAATTTACCTTTTCATCAAGAAATGTAACAAAATTTGTAGTTGTCTTGTTTTTCAGAGTTTGATTTTATTTTAACCAATCTCATGAGTGTATTTCATTGTGACTTTAATTTTCATCTCCATGATTAGTAATGATAGTTGTCTTAGTTACTTTTCTCTCATTGCTGGGACAAAATACCTGATGCCCAGAATGAAGGAAGGAAAGATTTATTTAGCTTACAGTTTGTGAAGGTTTCAGTCCATACTCAGCTGACTCCAAGGCAGGGTGGCACAGGGCCAGTGGTTCATGGTGGCAGAAAGTACCAAAGGGGACAAGAACAAGAAGAGGAGAGCACGCCTCCTTCTCTCACTTATATTGTCTGTTGACTTCCTGCCTCTGGATGGGTGCAGCACTCACACCACTAATCCCAGTGCTAGATAACAAACCAATCACAAATGTTAGACTCAGCTGCCTTTGAAAGGTACCCCCCTGCCCCATGACCACATGAGGCTTTGGGGGGACATCCAAACATAATCCGTAACAATGGTTGGTCATCTCTTCATATGTTTATGCTGGCCACTTTTATATGAAGTGACTAAGTCAGTCTTGACTGTTTTCCTATTTTTTGCCTCCCTCCCTTTCTCCTTTCTCTTCTTTTCTCTCCCCCACCCCTCTTTCTCCTCTCCCTTCCTCCCTTCCTCTGTACTGCACTGAGCTACATCACCAGCCCTTTACTGGGATTACAGGTGTGAACCATGACACCTGGTTTGTATTCCTTTTGCTTACAGGTGTGTATTTCTTTGTTTTTTAAACAGGAACCTTTTGTGCTTATATGTGCTACAGATATCTTCTCTCAATTTGTATCTTACTTGTTTACTATTTGTACTATTGTACAAAAGTTCTTCATTTTAATAAAGTCAAAGTGTGAGTACTTTTCTTTATTTAAAACTTTTTGTATCTTGTTTAAGAAGATCATGAAGCTGGGCTTGGTGTCTTGTTTATGTAACCTTAGCACTCAGGAAGCTGAGTCAGGAGAATTCCAAATTTAAGGCCAGCCTGAGCTACATAGTGAGAACTTATCTCAAAAATCTACATAAGAGGCTGAGGCAGGTGGAGCATTGTGAGTTTGAAGCCAGCTTGGGCTACAACATAAGCAAGGCCAGCCTGAACTACATAGTGCGACCCTGCCTCGAAAAAAATAGGGCCAGGAGTTTGGCTCAGTGGCTGGAGGTTGTGAGTTCGATCCCTGGTACTGAAAAAAAATGTATACATAAAAAAAAAAAGAACCACATATTCATGGAAGATTCATGTTAGTTCAGTGACAATGGAATAAAAAAAGATCAATGTAAACTGGGTATGGAGGCATATACCTATAATTCCAGCAATCTAAAGGCTGATGCAGAAAGATTACAAATTTGAGCCCAGCCTGGATAGTTTGGCAATTAGTGAGACCCTGTCTCAAAATAAAAAATAAAAAATGGCCTGGAGATGTAGCTCAGTACAAAGGCCCTGCGTTCAATATCCAGGACCACGCATATACACTCTTTCTAAGTAAATGACAGTTTAAATTTGTCTTTTAGTACTGTATGTGCTTACAGTATTGACCTATTATTTTAAACCATGCATTCCTCTTCAGAGATGTATTGAGATATAATAATACAGGAATTTTGAAGAGTAGAATTATTATGGTATGAAACCTCCATTGAGTGAGAATTTAACCATTCTTTAGAAAATTAGTAGCTTATTGTCAGTTTCTTAGTCTATCGTCTGAATTCCCTTTTAAGGCCATTTTTGTGTTCTTTTACTTTTAAAATGGTATTTTGATTAATTTTGAGAATTTCTTGCAATGACCAAATACAAAATGCCTGATTTTGAATCACGTGGCCTTTGGCATGTTACTTCTACTTTCTGTGTGTTTTTTCCTTACCTATAATAGTATCTATGTCAGAACTGTTTTGGAGATTAAATGTGTTAAGTGAAAAGGACTAAACTAGTGTCTGGAAGATTGTAAATGCTGAATAAATGCCAGTTGGCTCTTCCCCGAAAGCCCCCACTGGATGAAAAGAGAAAGCTGAACTAGGAATCAAAGCAAAACTTAAAAGAGCTAAGAGGTATCACCATTTCCAGGAAACTTTCCTGGCCATGAGACAGAAAAATAAACCACCCTGGCGCCCACTCATCTCTCCAAGTGCTCAACCCTAAGCCTCTCCCCCCATCAGATAATGTTATGTTCTTATTTTGTTCTATCTTTTGACCACAAGATTGCAGCAGTTTCTGCACATTGCTATGCCCAGCACCCTAATGTGATAAGCAAACAGCTTCACCATGTTCTGTTCTCTGATTCTATAGCTGGCCATGGCAAACCAGATGTTGTAAACTGTCACTTTTAACTGCCTTTGTCCTGCTTGCCTTTTCCTGCCACAAGCTCTATATAGCTCCTCTCCTAACCCAGACTTGGGGCTCGAATTTGGAGAGCTTAACTCCTCTGGGACGCAGCTAATAAATGTTGGTTCCCTTCACTTCTCCCAAGTGCAGTGGTGCTTCCCGCATCACTGCTAAATCTGACTTTGCTGTAAGTGCCATATTTTGGACTTCTGTAGCATCCATTGTATAAGACTGTCTTACCTTTTATATTGATTACCTGTGTAACTAGTGTTTCTTCTTCATAAAACTCTAAAATTGTCAAGAAAAGAGACAATGTCTCACTTATTAACTCTTTTATTGAATAAGTCAGCAAATACTTTAGTACTCTCTGTTTAGCAGGCACCATAGATAAGCATTGAATAGAAAATGTATGGTCTCTGCTTTCACTGACTTTGCATTCTAAAGGAAAAGCCACATAATAGACCAAAACAAATAAGATTAGGAGTAGGGCGTGGTGGCGCACGCCTTTAATCCCAGCACTCTGGAGGCTGAGGTAGGAGGAGCATTGTGAGTTTGAGGCCGGCTTGGGCTACAACATGAGCACAAGGCCGGCCCAAGCTACATAGTGTGACCCTGCCTCAAAAAACTAGGGCTGGGAGTTTGGCTCAGTGGCTTAAGTGCCTGTCTGGCAGGCGTGAGGTTGTGAGTTCAGTCCCCAGTGCCACAAAAACAAACAAAAAACCAAATAAGATTATGTATTTTTACACAGGCTCTGATGGAGTGACCAGGAGTTTGGTATGTTTAATGGACTGGCAAAACACAAAGCAGATCCTCAGTAATGTTTCCTGATCGAATGGGACTAAGTACAGAGAATAAGAAAGGATAAATTAATAATAATATCCCACCAAATTCCTGCCATAGGAAGACCTCCAAGGGAAACAATGTGATCATTATGTACTATAAGCCAGGCATTGTACTAAATACCACAGCTGTATACTGAATACTGTATGTTAATTATGCCATTTAATTCTCATAATGTCTTTGAAAGGTAGGTATTAGATTCATTTTACAGATGAATAAAAAGTGCAGGAGTTGTGGTTCAAGGTCACACAGTAAGTATCAGAATGCAGATTTTACTCAAGATTCAAAGCCAGAGTTTTTAACCATGAAGCAGAGGTGAAATTTTTTCTAAATAAGCAGCTAATTATCAGGGGTCGGTGTAATCCCACAAACTGTAATCCCACCTGCTCAGGAGGCTGAGGCAGGATTGCAAGTCTGAGGCCTGCCATGGGCAGTTTAGTGAGACACTATCCCAAAATAAAAAATAAAAAGGACTGGGATGTAGCTCAGCTAAAATGCCCCTGGATTTGAGCTCCCCTGAAAGGAGGGAGGAGCAGCCAATTTGAATTTGGGGAAGACCTGGGGTGTACCCATGAGAAAGACTTCTTAGATTTTTATTTTTATTTTTTAGCAGAAGTAGGTCTATTGAAGGATAAACCCATGTATCATCTGTAAACTATAAAAATGTCAATCAGTAGGTTAAAAATTACTACCTTTGCTACGAGTAATTTCCTTCTCTGATCTCTTACAGTTTATGTAACTATATTACTATACCACTTATTCTGTAATTGAGCAAGATACTTAACCTCTTGTGACTCAGATGTCTTTATATAACAAGTAGAAATGATAGTACCTGCCAAGCCTAATCAAGTGAAATACAGGAAAGATTTGTAAATCAGAATGATGTTTTAATTTTCTTAATGGCCCATAAACTACTTGAGGATGGATGGTCCCTGGGTTATATGTTGTCTTTTCATATGTGCCAGAGCATAAAAAAAGATAATTTTATGGTACATATATAGAGGCATGCAATAAATACAGTACCAGTTGAAGAAATGAATGATTGTCAGGCTTTCACCATTATGATAAGTAATGAAGCAGGAGCAGGTAGATTGGCATCTCAGTAATTTTGGTTATCTTGATGCCTTTGAGTTTTCCTGAGCTGTACCTTGGATTTTACTTGCAATAAAATAGTCTTTGGAACTGAGAACCATTTTAGTTTATTTTTAGTTAACTCACCTCAGATGTAATCATTTTGGCAGAGAATGAGAATGTGATGGAATGGAAAGAAGTTAGTTTACTCATGCAAGAACACTCTGCATTTGTGATGTTTAGCTGTTGGTGTAGGTTGCAATAACCTGCCACATTCTGCACAACATTTTTTAGAAATAGGTGACTGTCAAGTCTAAAACTAGCTCTTGAACTCTGATCTTCACATTAAAATATGAAATTAAAAAATATAATGCTATTTGGCACTATAGTTTGAATAAAATATGCTGTTAAATCTGAGAAATACAATTTAGAAAAAAGAAAAAAATCTCAGATTTAGTTATAGAGCCCTTCATGTTTAAAAGTTTTAAATATGAAGCTACCATTTTAGGCTACGCATGGTGGCACATACCTGTAATCCCAGCACTCTGGGAGACTGAGGCAGTAGGGTTGAAAGATGAAGTCTGGGCAGTTTAGCAGCTTAATGAAACTCTCTCAAAAAACTAAAAAAGATCTGGGGATGTAGCTCAGTGCAAAGGCACTCGGTTCAATCTCAATACAAAGCAAACAAAAACAACACTTTAATTTTCCACCATTTTTTCCTATGTACTTTCTTCTTTTTAAGATTCTTTTTCAGAGCAGTTTTAGAGCAAAATCAAGAGGAAGATACAGAGGTGGTACCCTATATTCCACTGCTCCATGCATTCACAGCCTCCCTTCATTATTCACATGTCCTACCAGAGTATGTAATCCCTAGTACCACACAGACACAAAACCCAACTCAACAAAAAACACCTGATTACTTGCTGAACAACATAGTTTTAGCAACATAGAACACTGTAGGATATTGGTTATTTATTCTCATGCTGTCCAGCAATGCACGAAAGCATCTTGTAGCATACCACTACCCCAGGAAAAGATCAAAATTCAAAATATGCTTTCTACTGAATGCATATCACTTTCATACCATAGTTGAAAAATCATTATGTTGAACCATTTAAGTCAAGGATCAGCCGGGCGTGGTGGCGCACGCCTTTAATCCCAGCACTCGGGAGGCTGAGGTAGGCGGAGCGTTGTGAGTTCGAGGCCGGCTTGGGCTACAACACGAGTGCAAGGCCGGCCTGAGCTACATAGTGCGACCCTGCCTCAAAAAACCAGGGTCGGGAGTTTGGCTCAGTGCCTTAAGCGCCTGCCCTGGCAGGCGCGAGGTTGTGAGTTCAATCCCCGGTGCCGCAAAAAAAAAAAAAAAAAAAAAAAAAAAAGTCAAGGATCATCTTCTGTGTATAGAAGAAACTGCCGAACTATTACAAAATGAGTGAACTATTCTGCATGTCCATCAGCAAGCATTGTTTTGGATTTGTACCATTCTAAGTGTATCTTGTTTCAATTTGCATTTGCCCAATGACCTGATATGGAACATCTTTTCATATGCCTATTTGTCATCTGTGGTTTTTGTTGTTGTAAAGTGTGTGTGTGTGTGTGTGTGTGTGTGTGTGTGTAACAGTGGTGATGATCAAACCCAAGGCCTTGACTGCTATGCACAAACTCCAACATCCTTCTCCTTCTGTCTTCCACCCTTCTTTGAAGATAGGCCCAGGCTGACCACAAATTCCTAAGTTCAAGTATTTCTTCTGCTTCAGCCTCCTGAGTAGCTGGGACTGTATGTATACACCTACTTCTCCTGGGTTGACCCATTTTTTCCTCAGGTTTTTCCTTTGGTTATTGTTAGCTTTTTCTTGATATACTTGTATTTTGGATAACCAGCTGAGACAGGAAGATAGCAAGTTCAAGGCCAGCTGCGGTTACACAGTGAGTTCAAGGCTGGATCCTTTATCAGATCTTTCGTGAATTTTTTCTTCCAGTTTTCTTTTCTTTTTTCTTTTTTTTTTTTTTT